>QNGE01006350.1:0-23393 GCA_008508345.1 Paragonimus westermani
GCGATGGGGACGAATTTTCGTAGTTCATGGACCAACAAATTTCCACTGAGTGTGAAGAGTGCATTTCTCGGGATCTATTCAAACTGGGAAAGTACACGACCGTATCGCCATCTGGTTGGCTGTTTTACGTTAACATAAAAGTCAAGTTTGAGAACTACAGCAAAAAGTAGAGGGACATAATTTCATGCCTCGTACTGCAGTTCATGGTCGTGAATGAGACATCTGGGAGATTAGAATCGCACATCAGTAGAACATAAGAAAAAGTTGATCCACCCGTGTGATTGAGTGATTCTGGAACACATGCATTTGTGCCATTAAACGGTAGCTCGACAAGCTCGCTTCTCTGAAGGCTGAACTGCAGCCTATACTGTTTCGGGCACCCTGCCAGAAACTGTCTTGTAGTCTGCTTTCCTGAAGACGGCTGTCAATATCGGGAGCACTGCCCACACCAGTGCTTTCTTTGCCGGAAGTTATATTCCTGGAATCGCAGTTTCAGTGATATGGATGGTTTCGCGCAACTCAGCTTTGGTAACCCCAATCACTATAGGCTTACGATCTCTACAAACTTGTTGTAAGCTCCAGTGGATCTGGCTTATGAAGGCTTTTGAAACACTGAACTGTTCGGTCACCACTGTTGTGACCGTAATATATCAGTCAACGTCAATTGCGAATCCTGTCTCTGGAGATACTTGTGCTGATGTAATGCTTGATCTCCGATTCTTAGTCGGCATACATGTAGACACAATTCAGCTGGTAGTATTGCACTTACAGAGAACGAGTTTTCCCAAACCCTGCCCAGTGCGTGTTTGGACGTCACGGCGACCGTCAAAAGCTTAGGTTTCAGCGTATGGAGTAAGTGATGGGGCTCGATGAACAGCCTGCATCCGTTGGTATTGATCGCCGAAGGATAAAATGCCCTTGAGACAAATTCTTAGCGGAACCGCTGGGTTGCGTCCATCCAGGAGCCTTCGGTACCGCATGTGTTAATGCACTACGAGCGTGATGGTCGGCAATGAAGGGAGAAAGACGATGGATGGCTTCGGACTGATCTCGGGATAAACTGCCGTACAGTAATAGCGATAATGTCGTGCATAGACTCCGCTGGGGACCGCAATTTCCTTTTGACAGGCTCAGAGCTGAGTGATACTTCGGCCGGGCGAGGACGATCTACTAAAAGAGCATCGCGACTTCGTGCAAGTCCCCTGAGCTTCGTCAGCCTCAGACCTATGGACTGACAGTTTTTCACATATTTTCCCCAATCACTGTGCATCAAGCTGTTAGTCTTCTGCAAAAACGGCTGACCCGGCCACCGGCACGTCGGGGATAATGGCTGCCGGCGTGTTAGGAGTGGAAATGTTGATTTTAACTGGAATCGTTGTCGCTCAATAGGCGTTCCTTGAGACTAGGTTGTCCCCGTGGGGTGGCTTCGCGCAACTGGCTGTTGATGCGTTTTTATCACGTTTATCTTCACCGTATGAAGCCTTGGTCCAGTCTTGCTTCTAACTGTCTTTGAGCTTTTCGCGTAAGCGTCGCTGTCGGCAAAATTGACACCTGGTTATCAACCGTAGCTGGGATGTTGGCGGTGACGGATAGCTGGCGTGAGTCTCCAACGATTTCGAACTCCTTCTGGTTTGGACAGAGAGCCGTTACATTTCTAACTATATTCGATGAAGGTCTGTCCTCTTCACACTAACCCAAAATAGCCTACCTCGCTAGAATGACACTGCTTGCAGACAACATGAATAAAGTCGAAGAGGTCCTAATTCAGCGCCCTATATAATTTCGACGACGCAATTTTATTGTGCCCACAGTGAAGCCACTCTTGCTAAGTTAAACACAGAATGACAGTGGGCAATAACATTCCAGCAGTAGCTGCCGCACAGTCCTGCAGTATAACTTGCAGAGAACATTATACTGAATTCGATCAAGGTGTTCGCAAACGGTGCAACTCAAAAGCTGATTCGCACCATCCGGCTTTAAACAACCAACTGCAGGCTGCAAACAGAATAACGCCAATCAACCTTAATGGCAGGACGGCGGTTTCAGTTCACTCGTGTGATGGTCAGTGAGAGGTTAGCGGGTGAGTGTAAAAAACGTACTCTTGAGACCCGCGTCAGAATATTTCCGGGAAAGTTGTGAAGTTACACTCACTGATGGAGGGAAACCAGTGTCCAGATAAAGAAGTGAATATTCTCTCAATGCTTGGCGCCGTTATTGAAAAAATACTCAAGTACGGACCGTATGGATTCCCAGTTGCGGGACTCGCAGCGTGGACTCAAGGGTGGTTGCATAAATTGAGCCAGACGAGCACCGGGAGCTTGTTTACTGAGATAAGACGGATTTCTACGAAGGTACAATAAACAAAACATGTCAAGATACCGGCGAAACCAGTTCGGGGAAAAACAGGGTGAAAAAGGATAGCATATCTAAAGGCAGTTCGGAGGCAACATAAACAAGGTACGTCAATGCGCACATTAATACACATGCAAACATAACGCATACACACACTCAGCTGCCTCCAAACAGATTAAAATAGCCTAAGCGATTAAAAGGGAAATCGAAAGTTTCTTTCATGCTGAAGAAAGTGAAGGATGATGTATCAAACCCAAAAAACATGGCCACAAACATCGGTTGATATATACGGTTTGACGATCATTATGTGGTCAGACACCTGCTCCTTTTCATTACCTGCTTGCTTCGCGTGTTGTTCCATTAGTTACTACGTTCACTTTTAGTACGTTGACACAGGCTACGCGTAACTCAACGATCAGACGTGAATCGTTACACTCAGCCATCTGATATTTTCGACGCCCCCTGAACTTGGTGACCATGATGTCATTCAATTCCAATTGATCCACAGACCAGAGGTTCACCAACCTGGAAGCGTCACTTGGTGATTTCCGCGCGAGAAAAACAGCCTGTGATTGGATTCCGATATTCTGTTCAATGGCCCTTAATATTAAGTCACTAGACGAGTACTGGGACAGGTTCAAGGGTGTGCTGGCTGACGAAATGCGCGAAAGAGTTCCTCGGTCTTTATTGAAACCAACCAGGCCAACTTGGGGTATGCGCGCTGGGACTGCCAAAGCCATCAAGAGGAAAACGGCCGCAAGGTACCGATATCAGCCCACGCTCGGTAACAATGATCGTGAAGTATACTAAGGTATTGGAAACACCAGCACCGAACAATGCGGGCATGACGGAATGAAATTCAGAAGACTGCTACTCAATAAAGTAGGCACCCGCGTCAATGGTCTTTTATCACCAAATCTCTTGTGAATCAAGCCAAAACAGGAGTCTCACAGATACGTAGACTAGACGGCCAACTCGCCGGCAACAACTAGCGGACAGCAAACGAACTCGCTGAACACTACACTAAAGTATTCTGTCGTGGATGACCAAAAGCCATCAACGACATGCATATTGCGTTCCTAACAGCTACGTCTTAATGCGGTGCACTTGACGCGAAAACTGTTTGGTTCGAATGCAGAGAATTCTCTAGGCCGTGATAAATTCTCACCAGCAACGCTAAAAAATTTGTGGGCCCCTTGTTGTTGTTTATTCCATCTCTGAAGCTACGGAAAGCTCCCAGTGAATTGAAAACACACGCGGTATTTCCAGTATTTAATTCGTGAGATCGTTTAGTCTCTCAAAACCACCGCCCAGTGGTGCTGTATTTTCAAATTTGTGGACAGCCTAACTGGCGGTTTTGTGTGAGAGTTCCCAAATCGTATGGGTCGTCGATGTGGGGCTCACTACGATCTTTGTGAAACCAGGCCACGTTATACAAACCCCATGGATGAAATGAATTGGTAGACCATTTCCGTCGACGCCCCCATACCCAAAAATATAGTTTTCCTAGACTTCTCAGAGACATTCGACGGCGTAACGTCTTAATGAACAAACCTGCAGCAGTAGGATTTGGTTACGCTGAGTTTCACCCAGATCAGCACAATTGCTCTAGGCACAATCTGCGTGGCCACTCACTGAAGCTGAACCAGCAGCTTCCATGTCTTCTGCATAGAATGCACTGTTTTCCTGTGCACATTTGTCGCCCACGGAAATTAATATCGGAAACGGTGGTGCAAGTGGCTAGTGCTCAGTAATTTGAACGGAGGCTTGATAGGCAGAGCTAGATTTCGACCAAGTGAAATAAGTGGCTAACCGTCGGCTTGGTTAGTAGCTGTTTGTTGGTTGACTGTCTCTTAGGCGAACGCTTGCTCTATATTTAATTCCCCCCTGTCGCACGTTTGAAGTACGATTGGTGATTAGGTCATTTACTGACCGTTTCAATGTTGATCGCAAATCCATCTTAGTATTTTTCTTTCTATCGCGTTTTCTCTACTAGGCGGAACCATGTTGGAAGCACACTGGAATCTTGATTATCTCTCGCTCAGTTTGGAGCTGCTATTGAGAAGCCTCTGAACGAGTTCAGGTATGTCTACTTATCGCAACACACCACCATCACAGTTCCCAGTGACTTCATACCACTCAGCTCTTATTATGATCCAGCCATTGACCGCCATAGAGAACCCGGACCAGTTAGTGTATACCGGCCTGAAGAAAGACATGGCGTCTGTTGGGCGTGTCCGGCGCGCGGCTTGCGAGCCAGTAGCGGCCCTGAGCAATGTTACTTACGAGTCTCGACCTGAAATTCTTGACCTGTACCCACTTGAATTTCGAAGACTCCGCGGTAAGTTACTACTCACACACTTCTTTAGAGTAGGTCTCATAGAACAGTTCTTCACTGTAAGGAATAACGACGGCCGGTGAGGACAAAACACGAGGCTGTATAGGTTTCGTCCTCGGACATCCCTTAGGCAGCAGTTACTTCCGTAGTGAGGTACTGAATGTTAGAGCAGGCTTCCCACTGAGGTCGTCGGCAGCGTTTTGATGTATCGTTTCGAAACTTTGCCAAATTCTCATTGGTTTAAAAAACCATCATGAAATTAACCTTACTCTGTTTGTGATATTCACTTTAATACTCAATAGCGGTGCTACACCATGTTTTTCGATGACTGCCTTCCAGATCAGCATCGACTCGCTTGACACTGAGCAAGGAAAACCGACTAAATCTGGAGGCTCCGGTCCTCTGCCTGAAACCGTGAAGCAATCGCTAAACCGCTGAATTGTTTGAATAATAGTTTTCAACAGTGGTTCATTCAATTTACTGTAGATGCGTGAGAAGGTATTCATTGAGAACTTCCCAAAAATCCTACTGAGCATTGCTAGTCTGTTGCTATCTTTTTCTTCATCAACAGCATCGTGTTCGAACTACGGGGGGTCTGATTCAACAATAGTGCCTCAGCACATGGACCATAGATAAAGAGTATCCAGGTCTCTCTGGAAGTGCCTTGTTTACTCAACACTGTGTTGTATTAGATGATCCAATACAGAGCCTTTTGGTACACCAGGAACGGAGTTGAATGATCTGAATATCTGACCACTACCTATAACTCTGTATGTGCGACAGGATAGGTATTGCTCAAGCAAAGAAACCTCATAGCATAAGCCCACAAAATTCCATTTTTCAAGCATCATACTGTGGTCGAATTCATGGGAGGCTCCCTTGAAATCTAGAAAAACAGCATCAACTGGGAGACGTTCTTTGGCAGCCTTTGCGCACAATTCAGCGGCAATCATCCGGTTTTTCTTGCGTGAGTGACCATATTTGAGGCCTTGCTGCTCCAGTTCCAGAAGCGACTGAGTAGTTAGACGGTCTCTTAGAGGGTCGCCAACTCTGCTCTTCATCACTTTGACATGTTTGGTGCTATAGCATCCGGCCTAAGGGTAGTGTCATTCGTCTGATCCCATTCTTGTTAATGGCAGAGATGACACAATGATTCTAAATGGTTAGAATACAACCAGTTAGATGTTAGTGTTGGATCTACCGAACGAGCGGCTTCACCAGCTCGTCTGTGGATCCTCCCAACACTAGTGGGAGTGTTGCCTCAAACCGCAGGGGTTTATCAACGCAAAGCAGGAGTAACTTAGCGCGTACGCTGGCCGGAGTGACGTTAAGGAATGAAACCGATCACGACAGAAAGCCGTGGCACATGGTTCCTCCTCGGTGGAGTTTCTAAAAACAGGTGTATTCTGGGCACGTAGTATCCTTGCCGCCTGAGAATTAGAGTAAGAGTGTCTTGAAGGCCCCGCGAGGTGTGATATGGTGGCTTCCGTTCCGGTCATGGAGAATCTTGTAGGGTAGTCCGAGATGGATCTTGCAATTGATAATTGATTAACCCTCCGGTCGGCTCGTACGGCTGCTGTGCACTGATTGCGGCAAAATTTGTGTGCCTGGTCTGACGTCGCATACTCTTTAAGAAGAACTATATCCCACAAGCCTCACTCCCCTTTTAGTAGACGCTTGGTTGATGGTTGTGAGCCGGGAAGACCTGCAAGTAGGGCGTGGAGAGTGAAGTGAGACTGAAGTGGTCATCATGGTGGCCAAAGGAAATACAATATGCACTCGATCTTCATCTATCGTGCTACGTTCTTAGATGGTAGCCGGCTGGCTTGAAGTAAGCGTTCCCGCATCTTTCTAACGTTGGCTCGTCTGAAATTGCGCAGAACCAGCAGCAATGGGCTGATGATATCGACATCACACGTGACATGTACTGACCGTGGCGTAGTCGTTCGCGCCTAGTGGGACACTAACTTCTGTCATATGCGCTGTGTGGAGTTCACTAGTAAACGCCGTGTCTTGTCGGGACGATCTGTGAGCCTCTCTCTCCTCTGCGGATATGCCAACGTGCTCAGTGGGTCTCACTCCTCGCACGAGATTGTACAGCCCGATGGCCGCGGCATCGGACTCTACCCCCTTGGAGGGACCTGCATGCAGGAGGTTGAAGTCGCCTGAAGTCGCCTGATAGCGGGATATCCGACGGTTGCGGTGGCGAATCTCATGACACTGGCCATCTTTTCGCCCAATTTCGGGGCTGCGGACGGAGCACGATAAACGGCGCCTACAGTGGTGTGCAACAAGTGAGAAGTTCCACTGTCTGTCCGCATGGAATCCGAAAGTGGAAACACAGTTAATTCTCTGTTCAGCAATAAGGTAGGCTGACACGCCCTAACACCTTCTGGCCAACTGATCCTTGCGAATGATAGAGCGACCAGGAATTCTATTTCCGAACGGATGTCAGGCGTTAGCCATGTCTTCACCACACACACGATCTTGAGCTTCTCTGAGTGGAAGAACTATTGCGATTCCTATACTCTGATCTTTAGAAGACCATTAGTAAACGTACACCACCAGTTAGGTACGTGTGCCTGCGTGCTCTTATCCGGGGTAGTGCCTGGCTTCAGATGTACCAATGGTGCTAACTGGGCTGGGCCGATGCTTTCGAGACCGGCTTTATCAAAGTTCTGGCTGTATAGGAGGTGGTGGGATACTGATAACCTCCAGTATCCTGGCCATCTTGACCACATTTGTCGAAATAGGAGGTATAACGGCAACCGGCGTTCCATGTTCAGACTTTGGCCTATCTGCGAAAAGTCGGATACCAGGTGGATGTCGTTTAGCCACCTGTATCGCCTCTGAAGCACAGTGCACAAACCATGTCTTGCGGAGAGAGTGATTAGCAATAACCTAAGGGCTGAGGTGGAGCTTAGGTGTACTGGGCTCTGAAGGAATTTAACAGATCATGCTTCTCATTCGCCCAAACCTGAGTTCAGTTTGGCACAAATAAACTTCCGCCGGCCAATGTCGCACTTGTGACCGAGCAATGCATTGGCATTCTCCAGCTCCTCTATATCGTGTACAACCAAACTGCACGTTCGGCCTTACTTCGAGCTTTAGATGTTACGATACGCCGCTCGTTGGATCTTCCTAATCACCCAAGGAAAGTCGGATTTCGCTCTTGGGCGTAAATCATTCAGACTAGGTAGATAATGTGCCGTTAAGTGAATCTTTTAGACGCTTTCCGAATGGCCGGGTGTGATACAGATTGGCCGAGAGAGTCTTGCTTGAGTTTTGCGGAGCTTGCATACACCTGGTGTAACTTCAACGTCTTTTTTAAGCAGAGCAACTTGCTTTCATTTTCTGCGGCGTTATCAGTAATGAGATTATATCTAGGGAACTCGAGACAATGGGAGTGGTTTTGATTTGTCTTCTGAGCTGAGAGGATAACTCTGTGGTTAAGGCATTTGACTAGTGGCCTTTTCCTTTCTTAGTTCGTACCAATGGACAACTAAGGCACACCACCTTTTTGAGACACAGTCACGATCCCATCTTATGTGTTCTTCTGAAGCTGGCTCAGTGGCTAGTATAAGGGACGGAGAGCTTTGGTTGTGTGTAGCTAGGGCAAGGTCAGCTGGCCTTGACGTATCGGGGATGCATGTTGCAGTAGGTGAGAAACTGACTAAGTTGTTTACTCTATCTTTGTCGGGTGTGATGTATTTCTAAGGTGTGTCTAGCCAACAAATCACACGATGGCATCCGAGGGTCAGTGTGAGTGAGTCTTGGGGCCTTCAATGCGAGTCTATGGGAAAATCAGGGTAACATGCAGTCAAGCCAGTAGACACAGGACTCACAGGCCATGGTTTGCTGTGTGGCCCTGCAAATTTCGAACAATGGACGGAAAACTCGGCCGTCAAATAACTGCACTTTCCAAGCTGGCGAACTAATCTGCAAAAGTCTCGAACATTTGAGGAAAGAAGATGGAAAACGGCGAATTAAACTTGTCAAACGTGCTGTTCAGAGAGTCTACCCCGGAATGAGCACAAGTGAGATGCCGCAATGAAGGATGTGTTAGTGACTGCAGTGAGACGCGATGAAATTCTCGCAGAAGAGGTGGACGGGGAAATGTGAATGCTTCTGCTGTCATAATATTCCTTCATGTTGGAGACTACAGGTAACAAAGCCGTGTCCCACTCCCAATTAAAAGTACGCCACGTTCAGCTGGACATTCGAGAGGACAAAAATCAAAATGTACATCGTTTCCGTCAATGTTCAACATATTTGGCTCGTCGATCATTATGTGGTCAGACACCTGCTCCTTTTCATTACCTGCTTGCTTCGCGTTTTGTTCCATTAGTTACTATGTTCACTTTTAGTACGTTGACACTAGGTGTTTTCGTTCACGAAATACAAAACTGACTTGCACAAGAACCAGCAACACTGGTGTATCGGAAGTATGGTGTGTTTGTGGTCGATTCCGCTAATGCATCACTGTTCAGAATGGTATGCGGCGCCGGACATGCTTACACTGGTAATGCCATAATTGTGCTGGCCCCAGGCAGAACCAGTACACTCTGCTCACTTGCTCAAAAAACCGTTTATATGCACGAGCCCTCTTTCAGGTAAGTTGCATTCTGTCCGGGACCGTACCTGCCCCACTGTTCGCCATTCACGGTTAGCAGAAACAGGACGCGTTTAAATATGGCTTCAAGTTGTCTGGGAATGTCAACGTACGGCACATGGCCACGGTAAAAAAAGCTCCTGTAGAAACGGAGAAAAACTTTATTTGGTATGAAGTCAGAGATGAGCTCGTTGGGTGAATGTGTTGTGCTGACCCTCCCAGGTGTAGCGGTTGTTCGTAAGACATTGACCTTGTCCACTGCTCAAATTGAGGAGGCCACCACATACTTAAGAGACAAGACACTGTGAGGAGAGGCTCTTTTTGTGCGGACGGTTTCTGACAACACCCCCTCCAGGCTACCAAGCGAGAGCGGTGTTGAGTATCTATCTTCCTCCAGAATTAACAAAATTGGCTTCTGTTAGCAGAACTCGCTTCAAGGCTACCAAGAAGTCACTCGGACTCTTCGTGACGTTACCCGCGAGGATTGGCACGCTAAGTCAATGAGAGTCTCACTGGATCGCCTGCTGCAAGGGCAGTGGAAGCTCTCTCATCTTGGTAGGACTGGGTGAGAACTCAATGCTGATCCTAAGTTTCAAGCTAACGCAAAGGTATTAACCCCCATTCTCAAGATGAGGCCAGCGCCCCCGAAGGGATCAACCCACGCGCCCACATCCACATCAGAGGCGGCTGTCCACATCTTCTTGGAGGGTTGACGGTCTTTAGAGCTGCGCGGATCTGGGAGGGTAGCTCCCAAGGGTAGTACAGACAGCCATTCCTCTGCATCCCGAATCATTCCATCTCGAAAAGTTCCCGTGAAAAACTACTTTACTCCCAGACTCTGTAGCCATATGAATCTGCTGAGGTCACCTGCATCCGGAAAGGCTCATAATTGGCTCATTCCAACTGCATTTCCGTCGGGTTAACTCGGGCCATTTTGTTCCAATTTCTCTTCTAATCTAAAGTCCAATCCAAATTTTTGTGGGTGCAAAACTGTAAACCACTCTCCAGTTATTCAGAAAGCGAAGGCGGTTCGAATGCTATCGATAGTGGGCAAACAAAAGCAGGCGAAACGCTCCACTGGGACGCTCACATACGCTCAAGCTGTGATGAAACGGCCAGTGCTCTTCAGAAAGGCTCACGAAACCCTGCCATCGCCTACGCAGTCGCCCACGCTACCAGGACCGCTTTCCTAGATTTTTCCATCTCTTTTTGTACCTAGCCGAACGGGGAAGTAGCCCCCGAGTGCGCGTATACTAAGTGTCTGAATCTTTCAGACAACTTACCGGAAGTCAGACAGTTGGTCCATGAAACTGACCCCCATGTTCCTGTTTTCAAAGAGACCTGGCTTTTCGCAGATGTCAGTGTTAATGAACTACGTGTTCCAGGTTACTCATTGTACAGAGCAGGCTTCTCTCGTTGGCGGATGGGGAGCTGTGCTGTATTCCTAAGCAAGGAGCACCCGGTGTTAAAGTAGCTGCTTGCGTGGAGTGTTTAACGATCGTTGTGTTCTATAGAAAGTCGGTGACCACGTTCCCTGTTCTTGTTCATTATCCCATTATCGATCTCTTCTCAACACATTGGAAATCTTCTTGGTGATTATTGCAAGGCCTTCTTGCAGAGACCGACACGACCGTTCAGGCTACGCGCGCGACAAATCATTCCTCCCACGAATGTTAATCTCGATATAGCGCTAAATCTTGATCTCTTCTACTCGTGGAAACTTGGTTTTGCACAGTTTTCCTTTTTCACTCTCCATTGCTGGACCTCCGTTCATGCGCACCTTGACTTCAATTGCGCTTGATTGCCCCGCCATTATGCAACTGTTGAACTTGATCATATTCACGTGAACCGTTGGTTTCAGAACTTGCATGTTTGACGGATACAGTATCGAGGTTTGTTGTTATGGTATTCCAAGTAGTTTACACTGATTTTCTTGTACTTTAGGACCTTACTAATAGAGAACTCGCCTTCACGAGCGTTTTCCTAGTTGGATCCGAATCGGCTGTTCACCGGACTCAAACTTTATAGGGGATTGCCACTTGCAGGCGCGGCCACTGTATACCCAACTTATCGAGAGACGCTGCGAGTAGATTGAACGTTGCTCAAGCAACAACTACACTTCCGGGATTAACACCCGGCGCCCACTTCTGTAAAGAAATCTACCTTCCCGGAGAGATTCGATGCACGACGGTTAGAACCTCGGCTGCCGAGTTGTGACTCGTCCCTTGTCGGTGGTGTTCACCGTTTGCCGTCCTGCAGCACAACCGACGACGGAGCCATCTTTGCCACCCAGACAGTCTCGCGTCTACACAGTGTTTTCTTCCGTCCTATCAAGAGTGGCGTCAATGTACCCGAACCCAGCTGTATAGCCGCTTCTCATCAGGAATCTAGCTGTGGAATTTTGAAATCTTTAACAATGTTGATACGGGAGGAAGCCAGGATCGCATTTCAAGCTACCTACAAGTCATCGTCCAGGGCAGTTACCCTCCTTGCTTGCTCTGGTCATCATGAGTGAAATTCACCTGGTAGATAGAGTGGTCATTAAGCCACCGCTGGGGCATAGTGACCACTTCTACCAGTTCTTGATTTTTTCTCTTACTGGCTCCAGAAAGCAATGACAAAGAATTCACTCCGTAATCCCCAGAAAGCAGACGCACTGAGCACGCTCAGCCTCGCATCTGACTCACCGAGGTTAAACTGGTATCATTTCAAGGCTACCATTCACCGAGCTGATGAGACATTTGCTCCTTGCGAATTGTGATAGCTTTCTTCTCGCTCGCGGCTACTGCGAAACGCACGTCGCCTTCTTTATGCTTGTCCTCATCTATTCTCTAAACAGAAGCTAACCAGTAAGCCAGAGAACCTGAAAGCTTTTCGCTTTGTACGAAACAGATGCAAGTGGGAAATCCGTCAACACACCCAGCAGGTACGGAAAAATTATTAGTGGCAGCCTGCAAAACCGAGAATATTCTGTTCAAGCGCATACACACCAGATAAAATCCGAGCCGTGGGTGCTTTCTCTGTGGCCACTTGATAGGGAAACTTCCTTCCACCCTCAAGTGGTCGCCGAGGTGTTTAAAGTATACTACCCAGCTGTGATTAGTGTAATTCCACCAAATTGGGATCCGATTCTCCCGCAGAGAAGCTTCCAATTCCCACTCCTGACGGTTGGCTTCTCAGTGCCTGACGTTCAGGACCTTCAGTTTAAGATCATTCCGCATAGTGCGGTGGGACCTAACGTGGTCCATTCCTGGGTCTTCAGAGAAGCGGTCCTTGGTTTTGCAGCGCCTGCTCGTAATCTGTCTGAACAGAGACTTCGGACCGGTACTTTCCCCGAGGCATGGAGAGAGACCACTGTCACACATATAATTGAAACAGGCGACCGACACTTACCTGTTAGTGACCAGCCGATAAGCCTCAATGGTATATCGTGCAAGATAACAAAGTGTCTGTTTAAACGTGCCATCCTTGGTTGTTTCTTCTTAGGTAGCCTGTTCTCCTCCACTCTGTATGGATTTCTCTCCGACTGATTATGTGCAATCAATACGTCCTCGCGCATAAGGTGACAGAAGCGAAAAACGACGGTCAAATCTGCGACGCGATTCTTGACTTTGCCAAGGCCTTCGACCGTGTTCCACACGACCGCCTCGTACATAAATCAGAATCTCATGGCCTACAAGGAAATTTTCTCCGCTAGAATACAAGCGATCTTGATAACAGAGCTTCCAGAGTCAAAGCTGGGTCAGACCTCTCTTCTTTCTCCACAATCTTCACTTCATTTCTTGGGGGACCTGCACTTGATCCACTGTTGGTTCTTTTATATACCAACGACTCCCCTGATCTTACTTCTATCAAAACTTTCTTTTGTGCTGACGACTCGAACCTCAAGAATGCCTGTGTCCCCAGTACTTATGAACTGATTGACGGCGTTACGTGGAATCTCTTGAGATCTGAAGAACAACTCCCCACGTCTTACTATGGCCTAGGTTAATGCGGATCAAGCCAAACATGCAGACGGAAAGCAGGTGGATGCATGCCATAGAGGACTCCATGGAGTTGTTTCATTCGTCTTCCACAGGGTGGTCGCTAACTTTTTTTATCTAGAAACCATCTCCGCTATTGTTGTAACGCAGTTCACCGACTGTATTTCGCCCCTCGGAAACACCTGGTGCAGATTTGTGCAGAACCTTTCTTTCCGATATGTGCGAGTGGCTATAGAACTCAATACGTGTGACGGAGTTGCGTGTATCAATGACGGCAACAAAACGGGCTTTAGAGCAACATGTTGAAAAGAATCATCCACATGAATCTTTCGCCGTCGCTCCTGTTGTTCTGTACTGGCGCTCAACATTTTGGGGAGGATCCAGATAACTGGTTAGCTCACAGGTTGTCATAATTGTTGTTTGTCTTGTCCCTGTCGACTTGTCTATTAAGCAGGATGGTGTTTTGTCCTAAGGAACTCCCACTTGCAAACTTAAAATGCACTTTGTACTTAAAACATCTCATTCTTTCCTTCACACGGACTGCAAGTCTGACTCATAACTCCAAATTTGTGGACAATTCATTGACGATAGTGAAAGATATCACTCAAGTTGCACGTGCTTCCCACATATCTCTTCGGTTCAATTAAAAGATAGCGCCAAATAAATGTTATAAATGAACACTGTTTTCTGGTACGTGTAGAGTTACTCGAAAATCTCCAAGCTCCAGTATGTACTGTATTGGTTACATTTCTCACTCGAGCATTCTGTTCCATTGGCGCTTTGCTGCGTGAATAATTGTGTTGCATAAGTACCGATTACAATTAGACTTCTTTGACTATCGTTCTGCGTTATTACTACTGTGTAGAATCCAGCTCTTAGCTTGAGGTAAGTAAAGTTTTGATTGCTGTTGAGTATTCCAAGCCGCCACAGTTATGCGAAACTGCTGACGGTGCAAGCGAAGCGAAATTCAACAACACGGTTGCGGATGGGTCGGTAAAAAGAGCAAACAACCGCCATGTACGGTTGAGTGAACGTCTCAAGAAAAAAGATCAGGTTTCTTAACAGTCCTTCAGTAGCAGGAGTACAGAGAAGCATGCATACGCAAAAGGCAGACGAAAAGACACGGGTGTGGTCAGGTAACTTGCTGAAGCCACAATATCGTTGATCCCAAAGTCTTGATGTTTGACAGCGGCGAATGACGTCGCAATCAGTGGCTTTGCAAGCTTCATTCTTGGACGTGCTTCAGACAAAGATTCCTTTCTTACACGGCAATCAACCAATGGAGTGGCTCTTACTCCGTGGTTGCTAGTGGCTCCTGCTAGAATCATTTCAAGAAGGTATTAGAGTCTGAGTTGATGAAAGCGCTGTTACTGTCAATTCTATTCTGTTCCTAATGTCCGATTTAATCCCCATAAGTGGTGTCAAATCCTGCAGCAAACAAATTTATTCTAGATTATCAGACGCCGGCTGGATATTGAAATTAGTAAATTTACTGTCTGCAAATGATTAGGGTTTTCAGTGGTGTACACGTTTGACAGACACCGACTTCAACCGCACGACCATATGCTTTTCGGAAACGCCGTTTTTAGATATATGCCGTAAAGAAACCGAGGAAAGCCTTTATGACAGGAAGACTCCGAAGACTTTCGCGATCTAATTCGACGAGTGTTCCGCGGTTTCCACGTCAACTCGATCTAACTTTCGAGTACACCCGATTCACTGACAGCTCTCACACAAGCACTCCTATTTTGCGACTTTTTTGAAACGCGAACGTCTGAAACCAGGTCCCCACGCCTGGAAATTTTAGAATGTAGGATCAGGCAAATTTTACTGGTCGACGTGTTGTTATACACGGAGTATCACATTCGTCATATTCGACGTCATATTCAGATGCTCATGTCTTACAGTGCCAGTGTGTTAGAAGTAGAAACTTATCGAGCGATGTTATCTGTACCAGAGTGAGACGAATGCACAGACCCAACCACCCCACCAAGTTGGATACAGTATTCTGTGATGGCTAGAACTCCTTTCACCTGACACATCCAGCACACACTCTGATCGTTAACGGAAATATTACAGTAAACAGAACGCTGCATAGAGATAAGAGGTATCTTTTAAGATTAACACTCCTGGGCCCAAACCTGTAACTTATGATTAGCCTTTGCCCAGATAGTCACATGATAAGCAAGTTCTTTCAAAAACATGCCGTCACCCACACTTTTCGAGTGGGTTTCAGAAGAGGTGTGACCGGATTCCCGGACCTACTTACGGCAGCTGTCTATCTACAGATTACGACAGGTGACAGTTAGGTTGAAAATCCCGAAGCACTTCCAATTAATCAGACCGAGTGTAATTGCATCTACACCAGCACTTTTAGTTCGTCGAGTGGGTTTCGGCAGGTAAGAGAGATTCATTAGGGTAGGACATTTGAACCTGTGACACCCACAGAGACATGGTTTTGGCCGGATATCAGGGATGTAGAAGTGAACACAGCGAACGCGAATGCTGTGAGAGAAGGAAGTACTGGTGGGCCGAGAGGTGAGGGAAAGTTCTGTTTAATCGTACAGAACACGTGGAACTGGATGACCTGCTGTTCCATCCAGTGCACGAAACCACTAGTCTGTATATCCGTCTTCGTTGAAATAAACCTCTTACCTTGGAATCTGCATAGCGCTTATCCGCAAGTAACGCAGCACAATACGTGAACCCAACTGTTGCTTTGAAAAGGGCTGTCGATTCGGTCGCAAGAAATGTCTCACAGCCTAACCGTTGTGAAAACATTGAAGTCCGGTTCGAAACAATGAACATGCACTCAACTCAGGACTCTTCCACAGAGACGAGTTTCTATAGGACTATCGATTCACTTTTATTCGAAAGTGCAGCGTGTTTCGAATGGAATCAGGGCTGTGCGCTGTCTAGGTTAGATTAAATCCCCCAACTAGTCCCGTGCAGTGGAGAACCTCAACACGGAAATGCTCGAGGGCTGCAATGATCATGATACACTTTCGTTCATGCTTGTTCATATACCTTCCACGGTGGTCGCTGATCCTCCAGTATCAACAGCGACTTTACCAGAGATCATACAGCCGTGAACAACAGCCTCATAATGAAATCCAGGAAGCCGCCGTTTTCATCATCCTCATACTCTGTTTTTTAATACAGTGAGTTCACTATGGACTTGGTGACCGTCCAATTGATTACATTGAAGAATAGAAGGGTAACACTCCGTCCCACTTTATTCGTAGATATGAAGAAAACAGTTGCTTTGATGCAATTCCAATTTCGGAAGCTCACAGTTAACATGGACATGAAGAAATCGTAATCTTTTGCGATACATCAGCTAACACAACAATCCAAATGGGTTGAAAAGTCATCAAACATGTTTCGTTCAAATCAGGTGTTTTGCGGGCTGCTAGCAGATACTTGCGTGAGAAAACGACTAGCATGAAGTCGAATGCACTACGGATACATCTGATAAGGTGTTCCTAGAAAACGTCACAGAAGCACTCGCAGAGGTTCATGTTAGTTCTGCTTCGAACGACGTAGAATTTGTTACTTCCACTCTTTCTGCCATAATCAAGTAGCTGGGTTCAAAAAGCCGCAGGGTGCTGAAAACATGCTGCAGAAACCGTTAATAACCCTGCAGACGGCTTACATCCTTTCATATCTGACTTGTTTCAAATGTTTTTGATGAGGATAAACCACCTTCTGATTGGAAGCAATGTGAAGTAGTGACATTCTGCAGTAGCAGTAAGCGTAACATAGCGTCCAGTTACTAACCCATTTGCCTCCAGGTTGCCTGTTAACAGATTATTTTACTTATTCATACACGGGGTGAGCATCCCCAAAATTGCACCGCTTAAGGCAGGACGGTCCACTCTGTGCTGCCAACACTGAAATATACTACTACCTTGATATTTTGGTCGGACGTGCGCCCCGTTTATTTCCGGCGGACTAAGACGACCACAACTTCCAAACAAGCATCCCATTAAATAATTTTTCTGAAGGTGAATGTCTATGAACATCACCTGGAAATCTGCATTCATCTTTTCAGCAAAATTAGTGACATTTGTTTAAATGACATCGTAAAGTGAGACATCTTCAATCGCTAATCTTTCGAGCTTGCTGAAGTAAGAGTTGTGCAAGTTGGACGGTTTTGCTCTTCTACAGAATACTTGAGGAATTAACCGTTGTTGTTCATTCTCATGTCACCTACGGAGAGTGCTTTCTGATGGTTATTTAATTAATGTTCTGTGTTAACCACTAACTGAGCTGAATTTCAAAGCCATTCATAAAAGTTGTATTATTTTGGTTCATGTACTAATATCGCACAAGTTCGTGGGGTTATATTGAGGTTACGCATTGTGACCAGGCGAATGCCTGTAGTATTACTGCAGTGTCCAGAAGGAATACTGTAAGATTGTTTTTTCATGTTTGCTCTATCTCCGTTATTTACGGAGATATGGAATTTCAAATCTACCCGTAAAGCTGGTATTAACATGGTTTACTTTCGTTCACTACATATTTCCCTTGCATTCCTCTCTGCAGGTTTCCCAAGTGTGCACCGAAGTGTGGTGCAGTCGCTCCAACGTCGATGGCAAAATTTCCTGAACACGTGCACAACGAACTGTGTGTTTCCGATGAACTTGTGTGAATTATCCAATAAACTTTCCATGTTTGCGGACATTTTGCAATATTCTCCACAGGCGGCGTCAGTAAGCATGGAGCGAGTAACGAAAATGATGGGAAAACCGTTTTTGAAAACTCTAATTTCTCGGACCGTGTTGAAAGCTTCGCTCGCAGGTTTTTCTCCTAGCCTGCCGTGCCCCGCGAAGGGCCCGTGCGGGTCCTGCAACGTTTTGCTACTTAGGATTGTCAGATAGACCACAGAAGAGCAGACAGGCGAAAAGGAACTACAACCTTTGGAAGGCATCTCGCATCAGTTTAACCGAAACTGAAGTACAATAATAAATAATTGACCCAACACTCCCTTAATTGTTCGTCCTCGTACATTCAACCTCCCTTGTTTCTGACTGCAAATTGTACCTCGAAGCAGACGTTTTCGATTTATCGCATCAGTTTGATAGTTAAGCGAATAGCCGGCTGCAGGCCATTGTATTTTGCTTGAGTGGTGTATGCGTTAACTTTTTTAAAGATCGGCCCATCCCCCTCATCTTCGGAAATTTTTACTGCTCAAAGAGCTCTTTTGGGTATAAATGCCTCATTATTTGATTACAGTTCATTTTTAACCTGCTCAGCAGTAAGTTGTAATTCACTTTCCAGAACCGATTCGTCTATCGGAACTGTCGGCGTCGTTTAATTATTAACTTGGATAACTTGTTCAATAGTACAGTGAAACGGTAAGCGCACATTTAAAACGGAAGGCGTACCAGTGAAAATGAAGCAAGTCACTGACAAGTGTAGGTCAGTTGAATTGGATAGACCACTAAACAAGAGAAGAACAGTGCCATAGGGTAAGTATGGACGGCAGCAGAAAAATAATTACACATTTCGCATGAAATGACAAGCTTTGAGCGTACCTAGGTCAACAGATAAACTAAGGTGAAATAATTCACTGTGCAATTAATTTACCAGGCAAACGTCCAAACAAACAGAGCAGGCAGAGACGGTGTGCAAAAATCCTCATTTATTCTTGTTGACAGTCGAACTACGAAATAAAAATATTGCCTCCGAAGAAGCGTACAAATGAAGTTAGTATGTACGAAATATGAAAAGATGGATTATAAAATATAATTATGATCTGTGGACACAGGTGGATTTTTCAGAATTCCACAACGGAGTGGGACATCTGATTACTGATGGTTGTGGGTTCTGTGCATGTTAGCATGGAAGAACTCCATGCCATCATATAGAGTGTGTGACTCTCCGTTTACTCCGTAGGGTAACACACAGGGGCACTAACATCTCTAACTTTATCAGTCGCGATCCAGGATGTCTAAACCTAAAACACTTTACTCCGTAGTGTTAGATCCTGAATTCGTACGCCCAGAGTTTCCTCAACCTTGTGCTACCGTGATTCGGAAGTCGCAGGGAGAAAACGATGAATCTGCAAACAAACTTTATTTATTGATTCACTCACCGTTCACAACAGACTTCAACTTAGCAATTAAGGGGCGCTAGGGAGCTGGACGTGAGAACACCTTGAGCACAACCGCACAGCAACCGTCAGAGTGGAATAGTGCGTCGACGGAATATTCCAGTCGACCTTCAGAATTCAAACAAGCGGTAGACCGGTTGAGCGGCGTTCCTAACGGTAGTAGCTTAACATTGTTATCCTAGCGAATGTAACCTACATGAGTAGAGATAGTGCGAATTCATTACACAGCTGAGAGCATAACTGCGATACTTATGCCGGCCCACTAACTTTGATGCTAGTGGTTTGTAGTAAGTTTACATATATGAGGTAATGTGAACAGGCGCGGTGGTACTGGCAAGGCAAATCTCACGTCGCAGGAGTTTAGAATTCCGGAGACGTCAAAGGTGATCTCACTACATCAGCCCCCCTTGAAGGGTGACTAATATAGGAGGCCTTCTACCTGTGAATTTTATTCCTGGGTAAAAGCTGCTGTCTTGCTGGCCAGCCGCACGCGAGCCACCCAACCTGAAGACGCCTCCTGAGGACGTGATAGGGGGTTTGATTTCCTCACTGCGCAGGCACAAGGTGCTACGGCGTTCAAGGTTTTCTCCCCGGGCCAAGCAACTGTTTCTATGCATCTGGTCATATCTAGGAATAAGAAAGGGTGAAATACCTGAACGTTAGAGAAAAAGGCAGACACTCACCGTGTCCTGCAGCGCCTGAAGATATTGACAATTATTTGCAGGTGTCTCTCGTGCAAAGCGAGTCGTGAAATTGTATCTAAGAAAAAAGTTAGTTGCTGGTCGACAGGAGCATGGAATACACATAATGAATTATCAACTGTACAATAAATGCTGAACAGAAAAAGTCAACTACTCCAGGAAGCGGGTGGGAAAATGGACGCACCTCCCTGAACGAGTTTCAGGTTGAGGAGAGATTTCGTGAGGAATAAATGCGAAAGGCAACGCTGGGGCTAAATCAGAGAACGAAGTAGATGGAGACGGCTCAGGTGATGTTTGTGGTGTCGAACCGGGGGAGCGAGCCGGTGAAAGCAGGTTTAAGGTGGTCAATAGAGACGGTGAGGTGCTGACCGAACCTGTCAATCAGGTAGGTTTTTGCAGACCGTTCAATGACACGAAAAGGTCTTTCATACGGTTGTTGCAGCGGTTTCCTAACACAGTCTGTTTGCAGAAACACAAACTCACAATTGTTGAGTACTTTGGGAACGTGAGACGAAGATTTTTGAATACGTTCAGCACTCGGTTGTGGTGATCGCATGTATTTGGCTAGTCGGTTGGCGTAGTCGTGAGTACCGACAGCAGTTTCGCTTGACGATTGAAAGAAATCAGCTGGAAGGCTTAAAGGACGACCATAGACAAGTGGCGCTGGGGTCGTGCTGTCATCCTTGACACAATTGCGAATACCGAGTAGAACTAGGGGTAAATTTTCTGTTCGATCCATCCGATCGTGAGCACGTAATGAAGCTCTGAGCTGACGATGGAAACGCTCTACGAGTCCATTCGCTTGTGGGTGATATGCTGTGGTGCGCGCTCAATGCACGCCTAACAGCTTGGTCTGTTGTGAAAATGGAGCTGATTCGAACTGCGTACCGCAGTCAGTTGTAATGGTCGACAGACAACCATAACGTGCAACCCAATTTTCGACAAAAGCGCAAGCCACAGACACTGCTGATGTGTCTGACGACGGTATAGCTTCTGGCCAGTGAGTGAACCGGTCGAGACACGTGAGCAGGTGGGTGTAGCTTCTCGAAGGTGGAAGTGGCCCGAAGATGTCCAGGTGGATATGTACAAAACGATCGTCCGGAGTTGGAAAAGTTTCCAAGGGGGTGCTCGTGTGTCGGGTGACCTTGGAACGTTGACGTGCAAGTCAGCAACGGGCCCAGTGACGTACGTCCCGATTCCTGTTAGACCAGACGAATCGATCCGCAACCAGTCTCAGTGATGCGCGTATCCCTGGATGTGACAGGTTATACGAAGCTTCGAAAAGTGCTTTTTGTAACGAATGTAGCACGACTGGCCTGGGGTATCCCAGCGTATTGTCACATATAATTGTACCGGGCGAAGACGTCAATGGAACTGTGACTAGGCTTAAGTTTGTGCGTCTCAGATCATCCGTAAACGTGCAACCCGTCTGCTGTTGTGCTGTTATGTTGTGATGTGATATCAAGCCGGTGGTTGTAGACACGTTGAGCATTCGTGATAAAGTATCTGCGGCAACGTTTGCAGCTGCGGAGACATGGCGGATGTCCGTAGAAAACTGAGCTATATAGTGTAGCTGTCGAGCTTCTCGAGGCGAGTGTTTGTAGGGGTAATTCCGCAAAGCGTACACGAGAAGTTTGTGATCCGTGAAAATAATTAAATCGCGGCCCTCGAGTGCGTGGCGAAAGTAGAGCACAGCCATATACACGGCTGAGAGTTCACGACCGAAGATGCTGTATCGCATTTGGATATCGCTGAAACTCTGCCTTCAAGATCTGCTCTTCCTCTAACAGGTCATCAGAAACTTCATCAGAAACGTTCATCAGAGCACGATGGAGCAAAACGGGCAGAACAGCACTAGATTTGGACACACTCTCCATCCTCTCCGGTGCGGCTACCACCGTCCCTATCGCTATCCCTGGGCCGGATCCCTGCTAAGTTCTAGGGGCCCGAAACAAACAACAATCATGCTCAGCAGCACTCGGTTCAGGTGGGACCTTGGCATCAATAAGGTTTTTAGAATTACTTAAAACATTTGGCATGAGAAGATCATTCGTAAACTTTAAAGAATAAGGATTAATAGAAAGGGGGACATCAACGTAGTTCTGGGTATTCAAATGATTTTCCTCCAACATGGGGAATGGCTCATGGGACATTGTAGCAGCCTCGATTGATAAAGAAGTGCTTGATGGTCTGGTGGCAAAACGCTGGTCACGGGTGGCAGGATCAGCCTCGATAACCCCATGATTGTTAGGACCGGTGTAACCTTCCACAATGTCCGACTTCGTCATTCTTGCAGAATGCCGGAATTCCATGACTGGATTGCGTTCTTATTCGTTCTCGTTGAAGTGCAAACGTCTCGGTCAGATGTTCAGGAATTCGAGTACTATTGAATCGTTCGCTAACGATTCAAGTTCACACCAAGTTACGTGTAATCTGTTGATCCTGTTAATGCCTCTCAACATTCAACGACAGAGATAATCTATCCTCGAAACGGTTAACGAGAAGGCGCTCGTAATAACTGGATTTATTACGGTACTAATTGAACCAATGTACAAGAAAATTTTCTCTCACCTCGAATGTGAATATCCTCAGAAATCAAAAAAGTGCCCGCACAACAAATTAACAACCAAGCACCTATCAACAATGGCGGACGATAAAACGGGTTGAGCTCACTCAACCAAATGGTCATTGGTTTGGTCAGAGCAAAACGACTGTTCATGCATCGAGAAACGACGGGAATCATAAGTTACTCAAGGAATAATATGGAAGAAAAATATCTAATTTCGGTATTTGGAAGTTTACAGGGCTCGGACTAAATGGTGGTAAGGGAAACGGTCAAAGTTGGTTGTGTAAGAACAAGGAGGAGTAATGTATCTCATTTGGGGAAGAGAGTAAAGCGTAGGGCCACCTTTCAACATCAAGCAAACCTCAGCAATCTCAAAATAACGCAACAAACCTTGAAAAAAACAACAGAGCTCCAGTTTGCGGTCTGAGGTATATGGTTGGCGACATCCGATTCGGATTAGCCTGTCACAGTGACCGAAGCCAAAGAACGCCTGCGCTTATATACCACTGCAACTGGCCTGCGCTGCACCAATTGCAGTTCCACCAACACACCACATATCCAGTGTAAACCCGAAGGAATAAGACCGGGAGGTGTGCCAGTGGGGCCTTTCTGTCCAGCCGGCCAATGCTGGTTAGCCACTTGATTGGCTAATAAGGAAAGGAAACTCTTATCTCTCGGAAACTAAACAGAGAGGCTGCAATGACGAGATCTACACTGAGAAGA
>QNGE01006351.1:20307-30815 GCA_008508345.1 Paragonimus westermani
GAGAGGAGGTCTGGTCCAGGAGCCTTATTACGCTTCATTAACTTGAGCTCCAGGAACACTTCTGATTCCAGAGGAGGGCCGTCTGGAATGCAGTAGCTGACCAATCGAGTCCCGTCGTCCACATGATCTGGTTGAGGCCAACTGAGCTGCTCTTCAAAATGTTCAGCCCACCGGTCAAGTCGGCGCGACTGGCTGGTGATAAGTGAACCATCTTTTTCGCATATGGTGAAATATCCGGATGATGTTCGATATTGTAACATACAAGGTACTTACTGAGTAAATCACTGTAGCATACCATGGCTCTTCTCTGAGGCCACAAAAACTAGATAAGTTGGACATGTATATCTTAGCTTATCAGTTGAGTTCACTTTTAAAGTCTTTCATATCAAAGGCGGAAGCAGTCCACGAAGTAAATGAACTTAAGTCTTACACAGAAGAAAGATTTGAATCATATCGTGCTTGCGGATCCCTTTGTCACAGGCCACGCACTTTGAGGGCAGTAGTGACTGAACGATTGGTATACTGTACTACTGTGTTCACCACAGGTACATCAGATACGATTAAGTGACAGGCACACACACTAGAATACTCGGGCTCCCGATATTCAGTTACAGGAATATCGACAACAATTAAGAGGAATAGCACATGATATAAATCTAGAATTGATAGAAAGTCAGAAGTAACACACCCCATGGATATCACATGAAAAGCCGAGTTCAAAACGTACAGAACCCGTCAGAAGATTTCGCTCGAAGTTAAGTGGGGGGCCTGGAATCGGATGTGAGGTGTGATACGTCGGACGAACGGGTGATGATGACACCAAGCCGATGAGACGTCCAGGAATGTTGTGCATGCATAGTAAGTTGATCAGTTTTGAGATAATGTCCTAACTGCACTACACGGTTGCTGTCAGTAGCAATGACTCGAAAGCGTAGGCTTTAGGACAAGAATAACACTTGAATCCTTGCGGTCACCGTGTGTAGGGAAAGGATCATATCCGAAGTTAGAACTGAGACTGTAGACTTCCTCGGAACCATAATTGGAAGGAGTTCACGCGGAGTAGACAAACGGGCTTCCTAATCAAAACAGTGACCAACTAGGGGTTCTACTCGCAGAACTTGTGAATGCCATCCCTTAACCAGTGACTGTTCACGTTACAGATGCGTACTCATGACTGACAGTCTCGGTCGACCATTGAGAGTTCCGTCGGTTGGCGGGCCAACAGAACGCACCTTCGCAGAGCCCATTTAGTGTACCGATCGCCGGGCACCAGTGGACCCGGGTACAAAATCCGCATCACAAACCAAAAGGTTTGCCCAAAACCGGTCGCCTAGCCGAGTCATGTTAGCGAACGGTCCAAGCACATCATTGTAAATACATCCAGATTGGATGACACGGGGGTGTACGCGCATTCCAGGTCCAGTCGCTCGGCTCCACTGTCCCAGTGTTCTGGACACTTGTGCTGATTATAGTCTGTAACCCGACACAGCGCCGTTGATGTTTAACCGCACGATTGATTAGGGTCACATAACACAGATCACATCAGAATTTCGTTGGCCTGATTGCTGTACTAATGCTATAACGCAGAAATTAGTACTGGGGTTCATTTAAGTAAATTTCCAATTACTATTCACTATTTCAAATTATTACATCACCATAGTCAACGACTGATAACAGGAGACTGGTGACAGGCCTCTCTATAAGCGATTCAGCGCACGAGAGACAACAGTGGGCTGACAACCAGTACGCATCGGTCAGTGCAAATGGACAAACTGAAAATACGACATTCCTCTACCAGGCTATGCGATCACGACCATTTTCTCACCAGACGGTGAATAACAAAATGCTGCATTCAGGAACAAAACAGATTTACAAATCACTAGAAGACTGATCGAACACTAACAACTGTCCCAGTGAATCCGAGACACGTCATGCTCTGTTTTAAATCAATCGCGCCATTTGTGGACTCTGACGTGACATGTTATAGCCATGATAACAACAACGATCAGCGTCACTTGGTATGTCTTCGTTCGGTGGCTGTCCTATTGAACCGTGTTGCAACACGACTTATTTGACCATGCTATCCATAAACGGGTGTCGTGATGACGACAACTTGTTGCGTTATCGAGATCAGAGTGGACAGCTCGTTCCAAGATGTTGTCTCGGTTGAAGTGCGTCGTTCTCTGGTAATCTGTACTTGCCTTGAAAAAATGTCGTTCGCAAATTGGACTCGACTAAACATTAAGCCGGAACCAGGTCGGACTGTTGGACTACAATTGAGAGTGTCGTTCTAGGCGAAACGATCACCGATATCGAGACATTTTTGTACTTTACAGGTTAACCATACGCCTCACATTGGGATCATTGTATGCCATTAGCTAGGACTGGCTACATATCTTCTTGATGTACGCTTGTCGGTTAATGTTAACGACGTTATACGGGACCATCTACACACTCCGTGCAACAAGTATTCCGTCCCAATTCTGAACGTCTCCTTCTACGCACTACGTCTGGTTACTGCCTGCCCGGGAATAATGACTTAATCCGTTGTGCACTAGAGTATTTCACCTATAGTGTTTCACTACACACGAACCAAAACAGCACTGTCGTGTGTATTGGTGCGGTAAAACGACGCTAGGGGAACATAGTACCGTATTGACAGTCGCAAACGCGAAAGTGAACATGTATGCCAAATAACCAACGCGAAAGCAGTGACCGTCCGGCCGCGATAAACGATTGGTAGTTGCACAACAGGGTATGACAAAACAGCCAATCATATGCATGATTCAGCAAGTGCTAACGCATGTCAATCGATCAGTTTCGTCTGGCGGAACAAAGCCAGTGGTAGCCAATGTAAAGCAGTTCGCCCGCCCTATTTCTTCCCTCCGTTAGAAATGGATTATCACGCGTAAGACTTTTGACTGGGTCTAATGGACAACCGTTGGACTCGTAGCCGTGTGTGCCTCGAGTATCTGTACTCAACATGATCTGTGGTTTCGTGTGCAACATCGCTTACCGGGGTTTCCAGCTCTGATGTTGTCAAATGTGTCTAGCAGTATACCCAGCGTTAGTTGATTTGTTTTTCCCGTATACCGGTGTTAGATATGGTTCACATGGCGAACATTCATTCCAGATTGAGTTTGAACTTGATACATGACAGAACCGATGCATTTCATAAATCTACACTGAATCCAGGCTCTCTGCTGGAGACATGCGTTCATAACGTATATTAAGTCTCTTGGTCTGAAGACGCGTTTATTTTGTGAATGGTCGCTGTTTTTTACCACCGTCCCGACTACACATGTTGGCGTTTGGTTTTATTGGCAACATCAAATCTAGGGTGTTCTAATTCGTCTACCCAGGAAGGCTTCCGCTGGTGATTTCCCTTCAGGATCAGACGCGTTAGGAGTTGACCTATAAGTGCGCAGAAATGTAGTTAGCATGTCTGACACAGTTCCTTCCCTTTGCACCTTCTGAAGAGCTCTTTTGAACTTGTCCACGAACCGCTTCGCCTGTCCATTGGATTGTTGAGGATTCATAGTTGTGTGTATCAGTTGTGTTCCCATTACTTTGCAAAAGTTGACAAATTTTATGGAGGTGAATTGTGGTCCGTTATCAGATACAACACATTCTGGGAACCAAAACTGAGAAAACAGCTGACCTAGCGCAGTGACGGTGGTAGAGGTGGGAGAAAGTGACATCGGGATAACTTCGGGCCATTTGGAATGCGCATCGACAGCAACGAAATAGTATTTACCATTGGGAGGTCCAGCAAAATCAATGTGAATACGTGTCCAGTGACCTTTTGGTTCCGACCAGGGGATCACGTTCGCTCTGAAGGGGGGGTTCTTTTGTTGCCAATGCGCAGCCTTCACAACTCCGTACCGTAGATTCTATGTCTTGGTCAATCCCTGACCAGAACATGTAGCTACGTGGAATCGCCTCCATGCGTGTCATGCCTGGATGTCCAACGTGTGACTGACGTAGTACTGCTGATCGCAGAGATCCCGGAATCACCACAGGATCTATGAGCATAACACAACCTGTGCGTCCTGTCTGCGGTAGAAAGGAATGATATCTGTTCCCACAGGATTATTGGGCCAACCGACTCTCAGACATTTCAACACATGCTGTAAAGCACGATCGAATTTCATTGCTTCTCTTATTTGCAAAATAGTAACGGGCAAATGGCGACTGGAATCTGATAACACATATTGGACGTCATCGTCTACATTAATTCATGCAATGACAGTATCTTCTGGTATTCTAGTACTCATCTTCTGAGAGCTCAGCCGAGGTAACGCATTTGCATGCCCAAATTCACCAGTTCTCATATATTTGATAGTAAAATCATAACTCATAACCATGAGAGCCCATCGCTGAAGTCGATTTACGGTATGCACGGGAATACCTTTAGCAGCACCATAATAGTGGCTTATGATCAGTGCGCACTGAGAACTTGCGACCAAGAAGCATTTTGTGAAAAATTTTGACTGCGTAAACCAAGGTGAGACCCTTCTTTTCAAGAGTGCGTGAGACGTGAGAAACTGTCTTATGATGGCCACCTGGGAATTGGTGAAGTATGACGGCGCCAATGCCATATTCTGAATCGTCTGTTGCAACAATTATAGGGAGATTTGGATTGTAATGCGTCAAAACAAGGTCAGATAGCAGCACTTGCTTAATGCGTTCAAATGAGCTCTGATGTGCATTGGGCCATACCCATTCCGAATTGTTCTGTGGGAGTTTGTTTAACGGAGCACGCGAATCGTGCATGTTAGGCACAAAGTTGTTTTATTAGTTGACCAATGCCAAGAAGGATTATACAGCAGTCTTGTCCTTTGGAACTGGGAGCGTAGCGATGACAGCAGTTCCGTCCGGATCAGGTCGACGACCTGTTTGATCAATAATAGAATCAAGGTAACTTGCATTGGAGAGCATGATTTCACATTTTTCTAGTCGTACCGTAAAGCCGTGGCCTCAGATACGCTGGAAAATAGTATGTAAATACTGGATATGAATATCAACAGATGAACTGACTATGATAATGTCGTTCATGTAAGCCATGGCATATGGGTTATCAGACAATGCATCCATTGTCTTCTGAAAAATCGCCGGTGCGCACTTTACTCTGAAAGGTAATCTGTTATATTGGTACAGCCCACGATGTGTATTAGTCGTCAATAGCTGCTTACGTTTATCTTCAATCTCGACTAGGAGATAGGCGCCTGATAACTCAATCTTTGGAAATACTGTGCCACCCCTAAACCGAGCAAACAAGTCGTTCGGAATTCGAAGTGGGCACTGGTGCGTTTCCAGTGCGTTATTCAGTCCTGTAGAAAAATCGCCACACAAGCGTACACCTCCGTTCGCCTTCCCGACTACTACAACGGGGGCTGCCCAAGTGGAATAATTAACCCGTTGAAGCACCTCTGCTTTCTCTAATCTGTAAAGCTCTGCATTTATTATTTTCGTTGCTGAGAGGGGCACTGCTCGTTTGGGGCAAAACACAGGTGTGCTTCTGGGTTTTAAATCTGATTTGGTGTGTAGACCAAGGTTTCCCGTGAAGAGATCGGAGTGTGTTCTGCAAAACGTGGACAAATTCTGAGCGCTTGTAGGAAACGATAGATGCAAAGTCATACGACAGTGTGTCAAGATTTGGTTGGGAAGGTCACAAATAGAGTTAAGCGGTACACTCCACAGATTTAACTTCTGAATCCAATCAATACCCAATAAATTTAGGCTATCAGACGGAGAAACAAAACAAACACCCAAGCAACGGGAGTCACGAAATGAAAATTCGCAGTGGAACTCACCCAGGAACTGTATTAGACTTCCACTAAAGTTTCGTGTCACACGCTTCGTGTGAAAGTGTTGGTTTCCCAATGGCTTCCCAATATTTCCGCAAAACGATTGTGATATCTGAGGCGATGTCGATCTGTAGAGTCACGGGAAATCCATAGATAAAAATAATCACATATTTCCGCAGTTGTGAAAAATAAGATCATGTCGTCGCGCACACAACGTCAGACTGTCTTTTCTCGTGATTGATTGTTGGTCTGAGTATGGAATTCCGGTTATGGAAACAATGGCTTTCTTTGTGACCGTAGCGACTGCACAGTTGACATCGATGAGAACGGAATAAACAAAATCGAACATAGTGCCGTTGTCCACAATTCTGGCAGGCCCCCGGTGGCCCTGTCGATCGTCTGGTGTGTTGTTTTGTTTTTTTCTGGTAACGTTATCGACAAACAGATCGTCTTGATGTCTCTGTCTACTACAGACCATTTGCGAGTCCTTCTTGAGGCTGAAAAAGCCTAAGTACTCGGCCGTTAGCTCCTGCACTGAAGGTTCTAACAGTGTCAAGTTTTGCCAGAAGTCTGGTACGCAAACCTGCATCAGCTTGTGACTTAAGTCAAGCAACAAAGACGAGACTTTTGAATTGGTCTGAAGTAAGTCTCTGGATCTGGAACCGTTCGCATTTCTTGTTAACCCTTCCGGCATGCGTGACTATTTCTTCCTCGGGTAGTCTGATCCGTTTGAGACATATATATCGAAAGTTGAAAAGGGATGTGCGCTCGTCGAAAATGATACTGAGAATTGCGACTGTATCTTTAAGTCTAAAATCGTGAAAATGTTTAGGTAGCATATATATGCAGTAATGCGCGTGTCCCGCTGTGCCCAGTTTTTCCACTAACAAACACACTTGAGCTGTGTCACTCCACCGAGATCCATGAATCAAATAATATCCTCGTAGCGATTGTGCCACGTCATAAATGATTCCATTATCCGGGTCATATCGGAACTTCTGAATGGATGCACTCACGGTTTCTTTCAGCTCTGGGTTGTCCCTGGATTCTTTCTTGGCTGGTCCGAACGATTCCAACTTGGCCAGCACCGACTACAACAGCTCTGTGTCGTAAATGTTGCCCTGGTAAAGCCTTCTGCCGTTCGTGTGTGAGCGCGAATAAGTTCTCTCTCATCCCCGTCGGCAAATGTTATGCCTACCGGTGCGGTAAAACGACGCTAGGGGAACAAGTACCGTATTGACAGTCGCAAACGTGAAAGTGAACATGTATGTCAAATAACCAACGCGAAAGCAGTGACCGTCCGGACGCGATAAACGATTGGTAGTTGCACAACAACGTATGACAAAACAGCCAATCATATGCATGATTCAGCAAGTGCTAACGCATGTCAATCGATCAGTTTCGTCGGGCGGAACAAAGCCAGTGGTAGCGAATGTAAAGCACCTTAATGACATGTCAATCCGCATTGTGTTTGCTCAGAGTTCATAATTCCGTCAGAACTGATTGAATCTACCAGGTATACGAATCTGCCAATTACCGCTAGGGATGTACCATTCTACTGAAAGGTCAACATAACCGCTATACAAAGATAAGAGGAGGAGAAGAGAGTACTAGCACATCAACCTTAAACTCACGGGACGCACAAAATGTTCTTCACGTTTTGGCCTTAACAAACGCGCTCTCCTTAGATATGACGACAACATACATTACAAATTAGTCTCGGAGACGGCACTGTGTTCCAAGTTCACGACCATTTTCAATATTCGTCAGTGATTGTGGATGTGTCGATTAGGAATGATGCATTCACGTATCCATTGTACAATGAAAAATAAACAACGTAATAGCGCAATCCGTTAGGTAGATGTATTTTTACTCTCTCCGCTTGGACTCGTCAATGCATGCTGGTTCCCACACCAGCATCGCCTTCCAAACACCGAAACGACTGCAGTGCCGTTTGTCAACAGCCCGGTGTTATCAGATCGTTGACTGTGATGGCCAAATCACTAGGCCGATGGGCCCGACCGGGCGACTTGACCGGAAATGCGCGTACAACCCCGTGCCACCTAGCATGGCTGCTCGTAGGTCATACTGTCATTTTCCCCCATTTACCGCCATCGGTGGGATGAAGGAGATGAGCGGCACGGCCGACCAATGACAACAGCAAGTAGCCTCACTGGCTGTTTGTGACTAACAAGGACGACTTGTCGTGAGTCAAAACCGATTTGTTGGATTCTGACAAGCTCTATAACTTCTTTCATGCTGATTCCTCCCGTATACACAATAATTTTTCAACACGATAGGAAACTGTCGAGTGCACACCGGTTATCCACCTTGGTCCATCAAATTTATCTGAAAGGTATTTATGGAAGAATCGACCTAATCGTCATTCAGGCTGTTCGTCTATTGTTCTCTGTGTTCCTTTAAGGTTTTTGTGAATCGAGCTACACGCCTAATACATCTGCAGACCATACCTGTTCAAAGGAACGCATAATTTCATCTTTGTCTCCTACAACACCGTAGTGAATCCAATATGCGACACACTCACCAACTCACCATCTCTCGCCCACGTGATCAATGTTAGGTGCCAATCAATTTTCAAGCCATCGCGTTTCATTTGATCCTGCACGTAACTGTCATTCCACAATGCGTCAGACCAACTCGGTATTAGCGTATGGGAAAGGCCCACTCACTCGTTTCTTAGTAAAATCATACTGACTATGTTTTTCGCTTGTTTCATCACGTCAGCTTCATGAAATGTTTTACTACCGCTACCCGAAAAGCAAATTTCTTTCGGTTTTGCATACTCATCTGTTTTTAACTGGTGGTGTGCTTGAGTCTTAAAATAATGACGATGTTCATGAACTCTGATCGCAGTCCGTATCAAGTGGGAAAATGTTCTATTGATTCAGCTTCACGATTGTGGTTTACGCATCGTTTGGCCGTCAAGTCCTCAACCACGAGAGCTTGGTTTGACAGTTTTGTATGCGTCAGCTGTTTATTAGTGGTACCTTCCGAAGAATCACAATAACCGCCAGCTNTCCACGTTCACAGGTTGCATTTACTTAAAACAACGCGCATTCAAAAACTCGTACTACCAAATAAATGTTTGCTTCATGTCAGACCTGCATTTAGTGAGGATGATAACAATAATAGGCGCCCCCGAGGTATCAATATACTACGGAAGCTTTTTCAAAATTTCAGTGGTACCATTCATACACGGAATCATAGAAGTCAAGCAGACTTCTAACCCGCAATGCTTTGGAACTTACTTTTACGAATAGTATTCATTTACTGTCTTTATTCCGTGGTTTATGCTTAATAGACCGAAGTGCCATTACGCAAAAGTCTAGGACTGCAAATCTTTTGTTGAACACACGACCATCTAAGCAAGATTCGGAATGTGACCCTCACAGATAGCCCGAATAAAAAAATGCGTGAACCCCATTGGTTAGCTCAGCTGCAATTTACATACTCCGGCTTCTCTATAGAGCAGATCAGGAAAATAGTGTGAAAGACAGAGGTAATTAAATATGGTTCAAGTTCCTTGAACCGCTTTAAGAAAGGTTAGGAGAAGACGGAAAAATGTCTTTAGTCCATGCCCTCAAGGCGGAGCTTGCCCAACCTATCCAGCCGGTCGGACGACAACGATGACGGAAGCCTACGCCCATCAGATTGAGCCGCCCATACACCTACAGACAGACGACCGTTTATCAAATCTGTTGTCCATGTGAGTCCTGTGTCGTATGAACACACGCAAAATCTCGGTGAGGTATCTTAAATTGGCATTTAGGTACACGAAACTGATTTGGAAATAACCTAGACCGGGAAAGATATAGAAAGCATATCATCTTTACTACTGGTTGCAGATATTTGCTTATCCACAAAACTTAAGATATTAACTATCAGCTCACTCTCCTTAGTGTCATCCACGAGTTCTGCCCATCTATCCTGTCAATTCAACGGAGGCCGTTTTGAAGCACCAACTAATATCATCAGGCTCGTAACCTCAGTCGACTACACTAGCCGTGACAACGTCAACTGGGGACCATGCATGCAAGTAACCAAAAACCGTAATCCATCAACATCTCCGTACGTTAGATTTGGACCGTGGAGAGGCCTCTCCTGATTGACTGAAGTATCAGGTGTGGTTGGTCACACTACCCACCAAGGACACAAACTACATCCGAACAGCTCTGTTCCTAAAACGGCAGGACGCAAGGCTCGATAGATGCCTTGAGGGTAGTATGATAGATAGGAAAGATTTTACTCTTTATCTGCCAGCCTACCACCTACATTTCGTTTAATATAGCCTCTCGAAGACTTGTCAGACGTTTCTACTTTCAACTATGGAAAGCTTACGCGGAACAACAGTGTTCTGACCGAATATTCCGTTATCGGCAGTACGTTCAGAGCGCCGGTACTGTTCGCAATGCCCTTTCAGTACACTTCAGTAAATCAACAACATACCAATGAACAACCACAACAGACTACAACAGAGCACAAATTCGCCAGATCGGAGGGATGGTTTATAGGGGCCTCAGTTATCTGAAGCGGTTGCACGCGTCAATCTCCACATGATATTCATCAAAGAGGTATATATTCCTGTGTAGTGAGGTTAGACGGTCGCACCATACTACTCACACCACCATTCAGTAGCCGCATGGATCGAAATGATCGCGGGATAAATACGGGAGACAT
>QNGE01006352.1:7371-24015 GCA_008508345.1 Paragonimus westermani
GAGATGCCAACCATCTTCCAACCCCCAACCTGGAGGACCAGGAGACTGTGGTTTGTCAGACCTCTACCTGTTGGCCTGTCTGGTATGAGTAACTCTGTCCAGTTTAGCCCAAAAGGTCATCGAGATGCGCAAGCCGTCACACCACGTCAAGGTCCAGTCTCACCATGACGGTGATTCAGTGAGACGTCAAAAAGTCACACACCTCTAGATGTCGTGTAACTGAAGCAAACAAGAACACATGCCTGACATCCAATCGTAACCGAGGATAATGGTGCATGCGATGACGCTAACTTCGACAGCAAAAACAATATGGAATCGGCAATCTTACGAATGCGGATACATCGCTGACTCCCACACACTGCTAAGCGTGAGTGTTTCCAGTGCAGAGTTCAGGTGGTCATGGAAGTTTAACTGAACTTTTGCTGCTGGTGACTATACCAATGGTTGGTCGCACAAAACAGCACAGCGCGACAGGCGCGATTTGCGGACATACGGAACGAGCAGCCCAACTACTGCAAAACTGTGAATCGTCATTATCATGATTGTCTGTAGCGAAATATATGCTAGTGAAATGGAGTGTGGCACTGCTCACATATTCAGTCCTATCGACAAAGATGAACAAAGGTATAGATGCATTTCACATACGTAACCATCACCCGGAACTGACAATCACATACGACGTTACAGACAGCTATGGCAGACGAATGCAACACATCTTTGTTATCCGGGTGAACATCTAATCAACACCACTGTAATCGAATGAGAAAACTTTACCCAGGTAGACAGAGGAGATAACAAACCCCAATGACTAGTATGGAACAACTAAGATGAATATGACAAATGAGTGACGAATACAACCTCTGCGACGTAGATAGCTACAAAATGCACATTAAAAAGAGAGTAACCGTAACAAAACCAACCTGGATACGTTTCATCAGCTGCCCGATAACTTTTGCGGCTATATCTGTTTCTCTGCGGACCTCAGGAATCTGAGCCAATTCGGCTCGTAGCAAGCAGATCAATTCCACAGAGTTTTTCAAAATATTGCCCTTATTTTTCTTGCAGTCGCTGAAGTGAATAGGACGAGGAATTGATGCAGTTCAATGGACAGAATGGACTTGCGTGTAATTTGTGACGTAAATCAGAGTGAACAAATATAATTCATCACTCCTGACAATTAAAAAGTGAACAAACTGATACCCAACAAGCTTAGCAAAGTCAACGAACAAGACATCATAGTTTTGAGAATGCCCATGAAAGGTAACAAATGTGGTTAGTGAGACGATGAGCAGTCAGTTTCCTGACCAACGACGGAAAAAACTGTACGCCAAAGTAGTGGTATAACAAGAAAGGGAAATGGTTAGGTTTGCTGAAAAAATGACCTTACGCCCTGGTTAAATTCTCGCTGTTCTCAGACAGATACGAATGGAAACATGCGGTAGAGTATGCATTCAACAAACCCCATACACAAGAGTACAAGAAGGTTAGGTGAATCAGAAGGTTTCTAAGAAAGGACCATATACGTACGAACACGCTGAAATTGGAACCGGATAAAAATCAACAGGTTTCAGCTGAAATACTACAGTGTATACGAGCTGTTGTGCGTCACATAACTTCACACATGGATGATATAATGCAACTTTGCCCAAACTTAGACGGGAGGCGCTGTAATAACCGGCCTTGAGCAGTGTGGTGCGACTGGAGCAGGCACCCTGCGTTTCAAATTGCCAACAAGAGTACAGACAGGGAACAGGCAGCGGTCATGTGAGACCACAACGGGAACTTTGTCCTATAAAATGTGGTAAACGAACAAAGCACGTGAACAGAGGGCTTATGGATGCTGCGCGCAAATTGGAAGACGTACATATTGCGGATAAAGGAGTTAGAACCAGTCAGCAAAGATCCTGAACAACAGCCATCAGTAATCTATCACGTAGACAACATTCTGGGAAAACGCTGCTATGGCAAAATAAAATCCATCCCAGTCAATTAGTCAACCAATCAGTGAACTACGCCCACTGAAACGCAATGTGCGTGAAAACTGAATACGCTCACCCATCTCGGAACATTTCATCCGGTAATAAATTGCCAAGTTCGGATATTTGACAGTTGATATAGTCACGACGTTTACGTTCGACTGGAAAGCAAAGCGGAATAAAGCAGATTAGACCGAATGGGACAGCACACCAATTACTCTGACTTAACAGAACCAGCATCAGAACAGTGATTGCAGTCGAAAGACATTTTCGTCCACATGTAGGATGTCATCTGGTCAATTATTAACCCAGTCAGTGACTTTCTGATATGGGTAAAGACTGACCGGCGTAGTTGTGAACCCAGTTGACAGTTGGGGTTGAAAAAAGAAACGATGTATGGATTCCACAAGTATTTAGGCGAACTTGTGAAAATAAACAGAGACTTATTGTCTGCATTATATATATTTCCAGCTTTGAGTTCACTTACTTCGGTTGTGACTGTCTTTCTTGGTACGATCTCGTATCCACGCAGTCTGCGGATCATCAGAACCTCGACTACTCACAGCACCCATGGTGAGTAGCATGGAAGCGGGAGTACCGACTAGACTGCCACTCAGGTTTCCTCCACCGGTACCGTCAGTGCTGCTAATCCCGACCGGACTGCTGCCACTCTCACTTTGTCCTCCCAGTTGTGTGCCGTACGGATTCATCTGATTAGGGCTAATTCCAAGCGTCTGAGTTGTCTCCGGCATCTCAGCTGGACAAGAGGTTGAAGTCTTGATATGCAGGTCTTCGCGAAACTGCAAGCTGACCCGACTTAGACGAGTTGTGTCTTGCTCATTGGACTGAATGCGAGTGCTCAATTGTGGTTGACCAGCGGAGGTGGCAGCCGCAGGAAGTCGACCACTAGTGGAGGTAATTTGTCGAGGATAGCCCAACAGATCGTCGGACACATTGACCTGAAAGATCAAAACCGTCTGGTCAGCCAATATGTGCTGCTACCTGACGTGTCAAACGAACTATACTAGCACAATGCATATTAAAACAATAACATGGATGAGTCAATACAAGACGAACAAGCCAATGAACAATGCTGAGATCGAGTAGGAACAGAAAGTTGTCTTGTTACACATCTATAGGCGGACAATAAACAATTTACAGACGAAAAATCCACTGAAAAAATGTCTTGAATAAAGGCAAATGCTTATTGTAAATACTCGATGTTTTCGCCGCGTGAAAAATATTACTATTTAATCAGTTCTATGGTAGATAAAGAGGAATTAAGAACCAAATTTAAGAAGCAAAGTAGGGTAGGAGATAGAAAAACTGTTCATCACGATTATTAATTACAGTGTATTAAGGTAGCCATAACAAGCTGTGCTAAAATTCGTACGAAAGTGAACATTTTAGTAACTCCTCACAATCTTGTTATGCCTACGGTAGGTTCACTTTAGGAAAAGTTTTCTCACATTTCTAAATATCCTCAGGGAAAACATTTACTCTGCACAGTGCAACTTTGTCCAATATGCGCGGAGAATTAGACAATGTTAAGTTCCAAGCGGTAAATTAGCAAAACTTGACGCTAATTAGATGTCAGCACTAAACTGTACGTTTACAAATTCCCCACAATAGTGTGCAGTTTTCTACAATCTGCTCAGCATTTCCATAAATCACTTACAGAAATTTCATAACGTTCCCCATGATGAGACATATTCGGTAACTGTACAGGTCGTAAGCAGCTATTCTGTTCCAAAATCGCCAGAACTTTTGGGAACCTTAAATCTGGACTAGTCAGTGTGCACAGTTCGTGACAACAATCTGTTAGCTCATTTCTGTGTAATAATCATTCTAACAACAACGAGAAACGGTTCTATCAGGTGAGGAGACGTATGCAGTGCGCTTAACGGTTGAAATTCAGCGGACACAACTGGTTTCATGGTTGTTTCCATTTATCAGACGAGTGCCTGGCGAATTTTGACTGAGAATATTTCTACAAAAACGGTATAAAATGATGTTTGTAACTAACAGCTTATATGAGAGTTGTGTGTTCGTTATATCAGACTCGATGGAGTCCAAAGATCAGTCAAAACGTTAAGAGCATTTTGAAGGAGAAAGCCTAAACTCGATCAGCCTGAAACCCAAGGTGGTGCCGTAATTTTACATAAGATCATGAAGCAGACTAAGTTTGTGCATACTGCCTGCAAATTGTTTAAACAATTGAACCGATCTGCGGATTCCATCAAATCTGAGATAAGTCGAGACTGAGTTGTCAACTCCAAGGAGAATACAGTTCTAATATAGGAGGGCCCGAATAGTTTTTCCAGTTTACGATCAAGCTTTCTTTTAACGTCTGACTGTACACTGTTCAATTCTGATATCTTCATGATAAAATTATACTTTCTAATCCTCACTCGCACAATACATGAATTCAGTAAGATCAATTAATTCACGAATGGCGTTCGTCTTGATATTGTTGTTTACAACAACATTTGGTGGTAGTCATTTTCTTTCATAAATAATCTTTTCAAAATCATGTTTTCCTTCTCGGATGTCCGAACAAAGTTGGAACGTAAGTCCGCTAGTTTGTATAGGTCTTTGCATGAAATACGGATATACAAAGATTTGATAACTATATGCTACTCGGACAGTGTCAATTAGTGTACTTTGTGAATGAATTGCAGTATGAACCAAACGATCACGAAAGAAAATAACTTAGAGTAAGACACTACCACGGTCTTTTGGGTATCAGTTATAACCAACACCATCCATCTGAAGGAGCGCTAAAATAAATCATGGTCTTTGTGTTGAATGCTTTTGGAAAGCACAACAAGCACACATTTAAAATCCTTCTCTGTTCAATGAGCAAATAAACGGTGAATGTAGCAATGGTTAACACAGCAAACAATGCAAAAAGAACACAAAATTCAACTTTGAACAAAAACCACGAAAAAGTACGACAGACAGCCTTCAACCAGCAAAGAAACAACTTCAAATGATGTCATTTTCACATGAAATCCACATCCGAATACAGTACTTTCCTCGCGAATTTTGTGCACAACCATGTATGTCTCGTTACTTTGCTGTAATCTAGCGATATATTGTAACGAGCTATACTGTAAAGATGGGTGGACAAAAAAATGACATTTATGCAGAGGTTTCGACACAAACCACAATACGTGAATCCATCCCACTTCGCCAATCCGCTCGTTCACTTCTAAGCATGGTGTAAACTAGTGCCGTAGGTGTAAAAAGCCCCAGGTAACATATTTCAAGGTCAATGCACCAGAATAAACAAGTAAAATTCCACCGAATCAAACAGACAACACATTCACACTGTACGCGTTCGTATCGAGCGTACAGACTAGGCGGACGACTGAGAGCATAGTCACATCTTAGATGACAACGCGCAGTTAAGCAACCGAAACAGTCCCAATCTGATTATATGCTGCAGTAGTAAAAAAAGTACGACAGATTATTAATAATGACATAGTCAATTCAAATAACAGCGAGAGACACGTCACGAGTACTAATTAACCGACTCAGTAGATTTGGGAACGATCCTGATCCCGTTGTGGCCAGTAAGTAACAATAATGTCCAATGAGAGCAAGAAAATCGAGTCAGATCGATCGCAGTCCATGGTGCTCATTGTAAGTGAAGGTTTGCTGATAAACATCCAGTGGATGTTGAGGTAGGTGGAGGTAGTGGTCACGGATTTAGAACAAACAAATTCCATCACGTCGACTAGTATGATGAACAAACGGGAGTTGAGTGAATTTGAAAAACGAAATCCGTACCGAGTAGAGAAAAACTCTCATTCAAGAGAACATTCCAGCATGACTTCTTAGCAGTGTCTCTATCAGGAGCCTGTGGAACAGGATGCATCAGCAGGTTAAACTGGTAACAAACACGATTACACTGTGCAACAAACATGGCATTACCCTAATGAGTGACAATCGACAGTACCTGAAAGACCGTGACTATCCATAGACAGGTCACAACTTGGTCAGAAAATCTTAGTATGCTTCACCAACACGGACAGACAAACATAATTCCACCCACCATTCGACATTGGATCAACTCGTGAGAATAACCTAAATGAGGTCGCGGAAAAGATAATAAAATGTGCAGGAAAAAAAGCGACGAAAATTTTCAACAAACTTACTGAGCTGGACAGATGGATGGATGGAGTGATGTTGTTCAAATCGAAGCTGTCGCTTCCTTGCTCTTCAACTATATTCGCAAAGCAAGATTCCATTGGCTGGTAAGCGAAAACGAGAAGGAAATGAAAAATACATGTCCCGCTTAGAAGACGATATGCGGGTGGGACATAACCACTAGTCTCTCACACAATACTAACATGTGGCGAGAGCACCTCATTAACAATCAAGGGTTGCATTAGTGTCCTCAGTCGACCACCACTATAGCACACGAGTTTCCTTCCACATTATTTGTTACATCATGCGCTGGTTGCGTGTACTTCGATAAACTAAAGGCGACAGCTGGATTGACCAACACACGCCACAGGTTAGAGGTAGGAAAACTGACGGAAATACTTGCTCCAGTGTTGTGTTCAGGTTAAACCTATGACCACCTCGCCTTCCGAACATAGGGTCACGGATTATTTCTACGATTTTTCAGCTATGGCATAGTTGACTGGATATTAGCGTACTGACTGAGAGCACAAAATAGCCGGGGTTCATGTATGAGACCATGAGCTTCGAAGTTGGTGTGAAAACCGCCGAACAAATTCTGGATATACGAGTTGAAAATGAGAGGAAGCGAGCTGTAAGGATTTAACTAACATGCACCCACACTGAGATCCAAAACAGTCGGCACAGCTATTCACCCTAGTAGATTGTGGCAGATCACTTAGGATCAACGACAGCTTGAGCTACTGTACCCACAAGTATGGTTCAAAGCCGAGTAGTATGATGATGATGAGACCCGCCAAACACAGAGCACATTATCCTTGTTCTGAGCGTGGTCTACAACAGGTGATCAACAGCGAACGCAGTCAGTCTCCACAGTTTTGTAACAAACTTCAAGATTAGTTAAAAACGTTGTCCGCCAGTACTCTCTCTCAGGGATAAAAAGTGTCAGGACTCAGAGATGCACACAAATTATTAATTTTGGAGCTATGCCATACACGGGAGGGATAGAACGATTTATATGGCCTTGACCGAGTAAAAGTACATGCTTTCTTTCCAGAAAGCGAGGTGACCCCGGACACAGATCACTGATTTAATTGGTTGCAACTAACAGTGAGCTGAAATAGAGGATTATGAAATGCTAAATCACGAAGTAGCTAGACCTAAAGAGAAGCGGAAGCGCACTCTGTGGTATATACATACGTATATACATACGTATATATATATATATATACCAGCTGTCTCAGATAGTAAAGGGTACTAGGAAGATTCAGATGTTAGAATCAGATGAGTGTACATAGTAAACGAAACTAACTCATATGTAGTCAGATGCCGGGCTGGCCAGGACACAGGCTAACATCACTACCCTGTATGCGCATGTAGGATTTGGGCCATATACAGTTTGCGCTGGGCCCACAGATGTGTCCGTGCGACGTACACACGACGTAAACATGGACGACCAGGTATAGCAAGTGCCAACACGCCTGACACACCGGCACATTAGATGAACGTAGACTTCAGTCGTCGTCACAACGACCGGATAGATCGCAGCGGGCCTTGGAGAAACGGCCTGTTAATTACTGTGATGCCGGGGGGCGAGACTGAAACACAGAACTAACCCACTGCTTCCGTTGTGAACATGTTTATCCACACCGTGCAGGTCAACCAACTGCAGCCCGGATAAACTGACCCACTTGTGGATCAGCCGTGCGACTACATTCGCCTTAGAATGACATGCGCCAAATTCAGAAAAACCCTTTGAGATACCTTAAACTGACACGCAGCTGCACAAAATTGACATGGAGACAAGTAAAAACGATATCAGGTCGCTTAAGTGGAAGAGGAATGAGAAAGGACCGAAAATTACATCTGAATATCAGAGTTGCGATCGGACTTCAATGATGTTCAAGTTACATGAGCAAAACACCTGTAAGACTTTCGGTATTCATAAAAGGGAAGTTTGAAAAGTTTGTCGCGTAAAATCGACTAGCTATACCATCTACCACTAAGCTTCTATTCAGAACACTACTGAGAAAAGACAATCTTCCCCAAGAATTTATCCTGGCTGCCGAGGAAAATGGATTTTTCAATTTTGGAAATTCGAATGCCTGCCATTATTTTCAGAACTCGAGTTTCGCGCTCACTCCTGATTGGCCAGTTGAGTGGCTCAAGGCCTCTCAAACCTACAAGTACAGGGGCTGTGCACCACTTTCACTTTCGGGCTGAGCAGCAAGTAAAGCTCGTACGGAGGCCGTCTTTTCCCTTACCTGTTGGGGAGTTCTAAGCTGCGAGAGTCGGATCCCGATAGTTGCGCTCCGTTTTCGTGTCACATTGCGATTTAGTTGCGTCCGGTTCGTGATCGAGAGGCTGCTCGTGGACTTTACGGTAGTTCTCGTCCTTCTCTCTCTGAGGGGTCGTAACAGACACCAACCAAGTCTCCGAGGTATTGCGCATTAATGAGTAATGTGTCCGTTAACAACAGACAAACTAGAGAACACTGTACGTCATTCATATCCACAGAAAACTATCGTGATGAGGAGCAGAAACAGCATGACTGAACCGTAAATGCTGAAGGTCAAAAGATACGCATTGGGACACACCAGGCAACCCGATCGAACTCTCTGCCTGAAAGGGATTGACACCAACACTAGCACCGTGTTATATCATCCGATCCGACAACCAGTATTACGTGATGAAAACTCCGTCAGTTCACTCACGGTGTGATTCGTGTGGTAGCATAAGCTAACGTGTGCGATGAGGTGTCCACATCATTCATGCTCTGCATTTGATTGGTTGAATACCTCCCAACAAAATTAGTTAGCTGGTAAACAAAACGTTAGCCCCCGCGACACTTAGTCGCTTATCAGCACGTCCAGTAGCAAAGAACGCACGGAGTTGATATTTACCATGAGGTGGTTTTATGCGAAAAGATCGATAGAAAGATAAGAAAAAGTTAGCTTTCAAACTAGGCGTTAGCAGAAGGCACTGTGGTGAAAACGCCCTCACCATCGAAGCGATAGACGATATCTCACAAAAACGTCAGTGAACTGTTCCCGTGGGTTTTACAATTAATAACACAATGTTCTGAATGTGCTCAGTTTGTAAATTGTGTTATCGCGCGCCGAGTGCATTGCAAGAAAAGAAGCGTCAGCGAAGGCGGGAAAAGGCTTTGAAACATCAACCGGTGGTCTAAACCGATTCGGAGATTAAGATAGTATTTGCGGGGGAAGCTGAGCAGCGAAAACACCAAAAGCCACATTATAAGTGAAACCAGAGTCTACGCATGCGCATGGATCCGGAAAATCCGAACAGATGCTCTGGAGTACTTCGTTCAGGTAGTGTCGACCTTAAGAACGGTGATGGATAAGCATATTGTCAAGAATAACAGGTATAAGAAAAAACCCTGGGCACATTTCTCATCTGAAACGAATATAGCAAACTACGGCATCTACGTTTGTACAGAGAAACAGTTTGTGTATTGCGGTTCACCGTCTAGAGTGGATTTGAGGTTACAGCTTGCAATAAAAGTTTTATTCGCAACTTCAATAAAGCCATTTGGCCGGAAACTAGGTGTGGTGCTAGCATCAAGGTTAGACTGCGTACTACTAGACGTAACTCATAAACAATCAATGTCCAAGTCTGCAGTATGGTACTACATACGCATTAAATGAACACGTTATTGCTACACGGTTGACTTCACCGAGAGCATCTTCGGCAATAGTAATTAACGGGATAGTTGAAGCATGCCGAATTTTGAAACAGAAAGTGTGCATTAAATTTTTATTCCAATCGAATGGACAGCGTGACCATGTTCAGCCTACATAAACACCTAATTTTAAAAAGCCACTTTGGTTTACAACTGCAACGCTTGATATTTTGACAAGTTAGAATTGAACCACGGGTAAAACTTTGAGCTCACCGAATTCGGGTCCGATGACGCTGGTGGAGAATTGGAATCCATCTCGATGATACCATGTTCGACAGTTAGGGGAGTCAGGTTGGAAACAGAAACATCCCTTCCAGACTTAAGAGTAGATGGAGAGAAGCGACAGACAACAGTTTGACCATGTGAAGCGTGGTATTGACCAAGCGCCTTGCCTGAACCACTACCAACCGTGTAGGACGCGTTATGAACACTATCAGACGGCAGAGACCCTTGAGCAACTGTGGCTAAATTCCCAAGAGTCATTGAGGTTAACACAGATTGCGATCGAGATGGTAATTGGTGTGAAGTACGAATTGTGGAGGGCTCTTGGTGAGGATTACCCGTCGGCGGATGCGAGCCACCAGATGATGATGTGGTGGGCTAGATTGTACGGGTTTGGAACAACGTGGCAAAACCGTGAAAACTCAAGACCCGGTCAACTGTGGGGTTAAATATGAAAACCGACGATAAAATCTTCGAACCCATGACAACATAATCGCACAATCCAACACATATGGTCCTGGAAGAGATGTGTAAGCACGGATATCTGATCAGGAACAAAATTCTGTTTAAAATTTTGACTGAAATTTTATACTATTATTCAGCTTCATTAGCTCTGTTAAAATGCACCAGAACGGCAGGTCAAGAATGGCTTTCAAGTCAACTTTCCACAAATAAATGTGGAAACGAAATGCGGTATACGACCACAGTCCTGTGAGAGATAAGCGAACGCAGAAAAAAAACACCAGTCTGATAGCGCCAGTTTTGAAAATAATAGAAAACTGGTAGATGTACCGAAAAAATTAACTCCCTTACAAATAACCGAAGATTCTCGGTAGTTTCAGTCTGGGAGCGAGCACATGACACGGTGCCAGAGCAACTGGAAAAGACGTCCAGCATTTTGCAAAGTCGAATTCGAAAGAACACCCAAGCAGCGGCCTTGAAACAAAGCATTGTTGACTGAGTGATGTTAGGATGTGAAGGTGTTAATAAGTGGCTGTAAAGCATGGTTATTCAGAGTGGAGGTCGAAACCTGCTTTACAATTGGAGTATCCACACCTGCTAAATCGTACGTAGCACGTGACGTCAACAGATAAGCGGCGGCGAAGTTAGAAAGCGGAAATTTGGTTACCTTAATCAAATGAGTCTAGTCGCTTAGCTAGTTATCGAATCGCACATTAATAATGTGGGTTCATATAATGAAGAGCCCAAGCAATCGTCTGCCACGCTATGCGCCAAATATCAACGTCGTAACGTAAAACGAGAGATGACCAGATAAATTCGTGTATGGAAGGCACACAATGCCTGCGCGCACTTAATTTCGCGCTAAGGATTATGTACTAGACTCATTCAAACAAGAGGTGCGCATAAGTCTTCAGTATTCGACCACCTTTGCAGTAGATAACTGGCCTAAGCTGATTAGGCTTAAGACTGGCCTAAGATTGTATGGGCAATGTCAGACCGCACGTCCAAAACTGCCCAAATCTGTAACCGACAGCCGTCGTAATGAAAATACAGCCTACGCTAATTGGATCACGTTATCCATATACCGAATGAAGGCCTGAAGCACACAACACTGCACGACCAGGCAGTGTCGCTGCTAAAGGCCACTGATTGTTGAGCAAGGCCGGCGATGCTGCCTACCATGATAGGGAAGGTATCAGCATTTAAATCGTTGGAAAGAAGTGCCTTAAACGGCATGTCTGTGTCCTCAAGATTGCTGATCATTCTATATGGGTATTATATTTTATTTTGGCGAATCTTAGTCTTTAAAATTAATTGACATCTTAAGGACAACTATCAGGAACGAAAACAGCCCGAATTGCAGTGCTCACGGTTTTGGTTTGATGCTGGAAAAGCATGTCTATATAAAAAGAGGACATCCCATCGAATTCAGTAAAGCGAATGTTGGTATCGTGAGTGAAAAGTCAGTGAAACAGGGACAATAAGTGAAGCTAGACAGAGCATGTTGCAAGGAGGTCATTTGAAGGATGTCTTCATAATATAACTCGTGAGCCGGCTGTTTCTTTCTAAGACATTGGCATCGTGATGTCGGTTGCTTTGGTTTAGGCTTCGTGGATTAGTAGAAGAAGACGCAATCCGTACCGATTCTCAAGCTTAAATTAGGGCTACTTTCTCAAGGTTGCATAAAACTGGTAGCAAGTGCTGTTCAACAAAGTGTCGAAACCCACCCCCCCTCCTCAACTACGCTATAATACATTCAGAGTTTGACACTATCGTATCTCTTGTGTAGTTTTCTTTGCGTTCATTCGTGCATGCTAACCGCTAATTTCTCATCTACCTGTTTCAGTGTCAATAGTGTAATTATCACATCTAATGATTATATCGTAGCAATACTTAAAGTGGCATTGACAACTATAAGGTTGTCTGCGGCTTAACACACAGCCGGAGTTGAACACTGATTGGGGCAATAATTTTACGCAATACTGTCATAACCAAACTACCGCGAGTAAAAAATACGAGATGGAGCGACAGTTCGGTGTTCACTAACAAGACTGAGAGAATATACACGTGAAAATAGATAGGGGTTATCCAGCTGTGGGAAATGTGTGTGTATTATTTTCTGTTATGTAAGGCGTCAGGGAGACATCATACATAAAAAAGTCTGATCAAACTGCATTAAGTTGAAAATGCGCATAATATAATACACAGAGTTATGGACAAGAAGCTCACTGCAGCGGGCGTTTGACATTGATCTGAACCGCTTAGAAATGCTAGTAACGCGCTGGAACCTGGACCACGACTCGCGGCCTGAGAAGCCTTTGAAGTGGAGTCAATGTTCGGAGTGCTGTGATTGACGGATTGAGAATGATTGTTCAAGAAATGAAAGGAAGGTGTAGGACTACTAATAATCAGCTTGGAACCACTCGATCTACGTTCACCTGGGGGACGGGCAGAACTGGATGTCTGGGACATGCGTTCCTCGTTCAGAGTTTGTTGTCGCATTCGTTGTTGTCTTGCGGAAGTACGTGAAAGCATTATCTACGAAGTTCGCAAGAACAATTCATGGGGAAATGGGAGCTGAAATGAGTCAAATGAATAGGCGGCTGGTGACGAAAAGAAAGCAAGAAAGTCCGTTGCACACTGATTTGTGGGTAAGCACACTAAATTCCATGTTTTTCTTTCACATAGTAAGCCAACATTTTTTACGATCAACTAGAGTCCAAATAAAACGGCAAACATAGTGGATTGGACAGTACCAACAACATAATGTAGTAACCGAAATCACACAGGGACTGATATGAAAATGTTCAAACGATCAGTTGTAACAATTCGGTCACACATACAAATCGATCTGACAGATCATTGATCAACGATAACACGCAACTTACAGTCACACAAACTGATGTTCTGACGCCAGTATACACAAGATGTGCATATACACATTTATTTCAGCTTTCGACTGCACCCGTGGGGATTGTGGCATGGGTTACCGTTATAATCCACGAAGTTTTATGTTAATAAACAAGTATAACCATGTGAAGACAGTCAGATAACGGAAACGCACGTGGAGAAAAATCCAACAATAAGAGACAGTGACTGACGATTTAAACCAGCGATGAGGACCGCACAGTTCCAAAGCTGAGAGACGTGCCCACTAACTTCGTTTAGCAGGGTAGCCAAAGCTTTCACACGACTGTTTAGCGGTCTCCTCAAACCGTCAGCAGCCATAATAGCAAAGTGTGATGTGGAGACACTCCGTCTGCGTGCAGAGTAAGTGAGGTAGCCAGCAGAGTGCATTTTTATTGCCTCGGCTATCGGTCGCGGAAATGGATAACTCCTACATGTACAAGCTAATGTATACTGGTGCTGCTCACGTAATTAGCGTGGGCTAAGGGTCAGATACAACGGCGATCAAGTATCGAGTGCTCATATGCAGGTGCTGGTCGAATGGGTTACGTACTCAGTCTACTGAGCAAGACTAACTGCACAGAGTCGTCCTGACCAGGCTTTAATCGATAATCGGATGGCAGCGATGCCACAGCTGACGAGAATTAGCGAATGTACCAGAAGCCTTTGCTGTCCAAATAGACCTTTTGTCAGCAGTATTGTTCACATAACTGGCAGCCTCGTTTATGAATGGTATAGTGTGTACCCAATGTATGAATGCACGTCAGCCGTGCAAATGAGTGTACGCGTTCGCTGTCCTATGTTTTAACATAACCTGTAAGGGATTTCATGCAATAAACCACTTCGCAGGCCACGCGCTTTTTACGGTCACAACAGTATTACGAACTGACGAGACGACAGTTCTCATGTAGACGGACTGGTTAACAGTCTCAAGCTGTCTACCCCAACAACAGAGATAACAGCAAATCGCATACCATAAAGACCAACCATATCATTTAACAAAATCAACATGGTCTGCAGAGGCTTCACCCCGAAATCCTCTGAACCTCAGACTTCTGCATCCAAAATATTACTTATTGTTTATCTGAATAGGAGCGCTACTTGAAACGAGAATGTCAATGGTAGCTACCCATAAATGTGTACTTCGTAATTCGAGTGGGCATATAATTATTTCGGCGAATGGATGATTCAGTGGGCCACCTATGACGTAAGAAGTCTCTGGACGCAAAATGTACGCAGTTGATAAGAAGATAATCTGTAAGTTGTATTCACCAGAGGGCTATTAAGTGAAAATGATTAATAACACAATGTTTCCGGATGTCTAGCTACCAGTCCACCCACATTACGCGGTTTTGGTCTTGTTGGTGTTCAACAATGCCCTAAGAGAATATTTGTTTCACGCTGAGCTCACGCGATCACACTGAGTTTACGTAAACAACCGGGGAGCCATAAGAAAAGACGGTAAGTAGTTGTAAGCAAAATTATGACTTGAAACGATGTTGAAAAAAACAGGCAAAATAAGTGAAGGTTAGAGATCGACGAGGAATGGAAAAAGCGGCCACGTGTAATTAGCCAAACGCGAACCGGCTGTCAAATGTAGACATCGAAATGAACATCATAAAATACGCAAATCCGCTTAAGTGGAAACAAGTAATGAAGGAAACTCGAAGTTATACAGACCAACAGAGCTTGAGTGAGAACAATTTCTGCCTTTACATTGAATACAATTAAAATCGCGTCAAAAGTAACTTCTCCGATCGGCGCGTCTTCCCTCATTTCTGGGACCAAGCCTCAGTTCAGTATCGTTCACTCTGAACGATTCTGCGGTGAAATGACCTGTTGTGTTCAGGAGAGCAGACTGAGAACAGCTCTGACTTCAAGAGATACTATCAATCTTAAATCCTTACACCTGCAGCCGCAACCCCAGGCAGGCGAACGTTATTTGGGATCTTCTCACACAAAATCCACTCTAAAGTTGTGGTCGGTCTGTATATGAAAGTGTAGATCAGACAGCTATAGTCCCCAACTTTGGAAGATCCAGAAAATCGCCAAACGTCATCTTTCCATCGGTAAATATTCGCCTTCAGTCACGGTTAAAAACCGACGGATTAGACAATAACGCCGTCTTCTTGCCTCTGTACCACCACGAAATCCAAATCACTGGCATCTGTCAGATGTGAAGTTTCACATGCCAATATGTCTTCTTAGAGTCCGCTACCTTTTTCCACCCACTGTTGAAGTTTGATAGAATTGTGATCAGTTCTTCTCAGTCACTTAGTTGCGATCGATCATGCAAAAGGTACACGATGTCATCGGACCAGTTGATCAATCAGTTGCAAAAGCCAACAAGAATGTGTCCCCACGTAGCCTTCAACAAGGACATTGGAAGTGCCTCAGTAATCATCAGACTCTCTGAAAGTGGTTGAACCTCGCACTGGGTCACTTTGCGGTCAGTTTGTAACATCCTCCAATCTGTAGGCTATGAATGCAGACTTCATGCCTGTAAGCCAGCCTTAGGTAACATCGACAATACGACAAAAACATCCAGCACGATCGCTGTAGAATACGACTTACGCGACGGATTCCTCAACAATTCGAGTTCTAGCCAAAGTTAATTAGCATATAAAAAGGCTGGATTTGAATGTTACGTTTACTCAGATCGAGCCATCCGGAATGTCACAGAGGCAATCACCGTTGTACCATATATGTGCACCATGCGACGCAGCCAATCGTGACCCAATGGTAACGGAAGATTCAATTGTTTTGAATCCTCAAGTGAAAGTGTAACGTTTCCGTTTGAAATTCGCAAGTTTTTCTGTGGATAGGATCGTCACCCACGGTGCAAGTAGCCGAATGAAGCATGTTGCAATTCCCAAAGTATGCAAGTCGACCAAAACCCATTAGGCATAATGCCACTGCCTCAAATCTGATCTGCCTAAATGCTGATCGTGAGGCTTGGTTATTGGGAAAAGTTACGGAGATGGAGACGGCTTTTGCTTCGGGAAACACTGACAAACTGCTCAAGCTTATCCGTGCCACTGGTCCCAGGCGACCGTCTGTCAGTGAAGCTATCAGCGAGACAGATGGCACACTCATCTACAATAAGTCCAGAGGGTTAGAGCGGTGGGCGGAACACTTTGAGGGTCAATTCAACTGGCCTCGTGCTTCCACCGCGTTGCCGCCACAAACTTGTAATGTAGTGCCCTGGTCGGTAGACTTGGA
>QNGE01006353.1:0-26576 GCA_008508345.1 Paragonimus westermani
AATGGTACGTAACAAAAGATCGAAATGGTGACAGACTCTACACTATTACCAGTTCACATCCACTTACCCTATTTCTTCGCCTATCTCATCACTTAGGTCGGTGAAAGCAGAATAAATTTAAATATGCAGACGTGTCACATACGTGCAAGCTATGAATAATAAATTGGGTAAACTCTTTGTTTGAACTCCGGATTTCGTATTCGGGTACACACTTCCAGGACAACCTTTAGTATGTAAGCGAGATGTATTGGAAACAATTAGATTGCATCCCTTACATCAAATTGTTGGATGCTCGCGAACCAGAGGTTCACAGGATGCTTGGTTGCAGGTAGAACGGATACTTTTGGTTTCAGATGTAGCAGATACACTTTGTGGGAACACTGGAGCTCTAGGCTTTCCGCCCTATAGTGCATCAACGGAATGACTTCTTCCACAGAGTCTTTAAACACTGCGTGATTTGGTAAACGCCTCCACCTTCAGCACTGAATCCAGAGTACACAGAATATTCTTTGATCACTTGGAGCATAGGCTCATCAAGAGGAAACGAAAATGCATTATGTGAGATATGAACGGAACAAGTGCACTACTTTTTAGACCAGAAGCGACAATGAATAGGTCCAGTGCGAGTTTTGGTCATTGCACAGGTCCGTTTCCTCCATCTTCAACTTTCCCCAAATCTCATCTGTGACGGGAACTGAAAGGAAATAAAATATACTTATCATTTCGGTTTGATATTCGTCTATTGAACCTGACTTTCATAACAGTAGCCCTGCTGATGGTATTTGATTAATCGCCAATGTTACTAGCCTGGCATTCATTCATTGATTTGAAGGACCACTCAGTGTAGCCGTCATGATTATATGAACTTTTCCTTTGTGCGATCACTTGAAGGTGTGAGCATTCGGTTATCCAAGGGGAACAAATAAGGTGGTTTGTGTTGTCACACCCAAATACACTTCTATTTATCATCGCGGTGTTCGTTTCCTACGGTTCTAGTCTGCGTTACAAGGTAAACCCGATCGACTGGTTTTAGATAAGAGATGGACAGTTGATGAGCTGCCGCAGAAAAGCCAAGTCATTTGTAGTGAGGATAGACGGTCGCACCATACTACTCACACCACTATTCAGTAGCAGCATGGATCGAGATGATCGCGGATCGAGATAATCGCGTGATAAATACGACAGAGATACGGGATGGATCGTTGGAAGGTAGAATGACATATACTGGCTTTCGCTACACGAAGGAACTGATACATGTCTAGAGCGACTGGAGTATCCTCAGAAGAGTATGGTGTGCAAATGAGTTTCCGTTTCTAGTCGTGCTCAGACGCTTAAGTAGTGTGTTGGTTTCTCCAATAAAGTAACCTTTGTGTCGTCCGCCTTTTGGATTCACAACACATTTACTGTTCATTGTAAATCGGCTTCGTCTCCTGGGCTGAGCTTTCGCAATTCACCGGATCGGTGGCTAAAGACTTTAGGTGCGATGGCGGGTAATCGGGTTTGATGGTGTGAATATTTTCATTGTTTGGTGTTACGTGTGTGGCGCAATGACACGTAACAAGGAATAACCTGTTATGCAGAAGTCCCCATCTTCACCTAATGTTCGGTTGGTTGTTTGCAAAGAATGGGTAGCTTGATATTGATTGTTTGCTGTTTCTAGAGGTTAATTCCCTTCTACTATTTTTCTTTTTTCTTCTTTTTTCTTGGCTAGAACTGGCATCTTTCATTGTTGTATGGCAGTTGGGCATCAGCACGAACCAATGGTAGCTTACACACTTTTAGGATAATGAATTTCTTTGAATTTGAAGAAAGTGTAGCAGTTATGTAACCACGGGCAGTCAGAAAAAGTGACGATAACGAAAACGGTAGACGACCGACAAGTTGAAAAATGACCAAAAATGACAGCTTTGTGGTTCTAATATTAACGCGTCACCTGAGCATGGTCCAACCAAGGACTGAGGGTATGAACCAGTACTAAATGTAACGTTCTCTAGTCACTTCTAAAACGTATCAGCATAGCTGTCCATTGGTTTATTTTCGAAGGAGCAACAACTGACAGTTATTTGACATCAGATGCATTTCAGAGTGAGGGACACTTCATTAGTAGATTCTTCTACTGAGGAAGTGACGTTCTGACTCAACACAGCTGTTATTAAATCGCCTTTTTGTGAACCGTCTAAATCAGGTCTTCTTGTTACGATCTACAGCCCGTAGTTTGTGCCGATACTCTGGGATTAAAGAATGTTGGACTATATTCTGTCCGACTGCCACTCGCTGGGAGCTTCGCATTGGAGCTTATGATGCAAAAGACCAGCTTAGATAAAACTCGAAAAAATGACGGAATATCTTAGTACCGTACGTTATTATGCCATATGCAATGCATGCAACGATGTTTTCTTCTACGTCTTTCGCAGTTCATGCCGATCAGTGAGTTTCTTCTGCACGTTGTTCAGAGCACGTCGCTGCATGTTTTCGACTTGAGTTAGACGAAGCCCAAAATTACGACCTCCTAGCCATTCCTCTGGGTCTCAAAGTTGCTCCGTCGGTGGTAAAACTTATGGACACAGTACTTCTCATTTTGTAAAGTGATTTCTCTCATGCCACTGTTGATTGTTGCTCGTAGGCCCGTCTATGCTTAAGCTGCTTGTGTACATTCAGCAAGACTGTCAGTAGAAAACATCAACTAACCAAACAACTGATCAATATCGTGAGCACACAGCAGAGGGGCTCAAATGTTTCACTCAACTGGGAGGGGGAAAGACCGCTTTATGAAGTGTTTTAATGGCGGATTTACTCGTGTTTTGATTGGGATTATGGCTTTATATCGTTATTTAACCTCAGGATACGACAGGAATTTTAAATATCGTGTACTTGGGATTGACCGAATTTAAGTCAACCGGAATAGCCGCACAGAAATATCGTTAGGAGATTGCGGTTAGCGCTAATGAGAGCAAAGCATTCAAGGGTAACTAAAGCTGAAATACTGGGTTTTCTTTAACAACATCAGAGCAGAAGACATTTTGAGGATTGGTAACAGTTCGCTTACAATCACCAGTCGTAAACGTAAAATATGCGACATACAAATAGTGACAAGGTCACGACACGCACACGCACCATGTAACATATCAGCTGCTCTATGGCAACCCGATAGGTTGCTCCAACCACCCCTGTGCACACAACGCTGGCTAACCAGTTCTGATTAGCATAGCTTCGCGACAAGTCATTTTTCTACTCTGAGTTTATATGTATCTAATTGGAGTGCGTGGATGAAACGAAACTCGGACAAGTAAAACACACGCTGTTCGTCTACAGTGAGTGATTAGAAATGGTCAGTGTATGGACGCTGTGTACTATAGATTAGACGTCAGAATTCAACAAACCACCACACTTCATTGATCGACCAATCAGCAAGCAAACGCGCAAAAAGTGCTTTACAACACACTATATCTTTGCATGTAGTTGTATTGTTTCGCGCTGGTGGCAGTTCGTACGCATGATGATAGCTTGCACACGTGCCTGTTTCCTTGCTTTAATGGTTTGCAATTTCCAAGACGACAGTCGAACATAGTGCCGTGGACTACAACACTGACAACCGGCCAATTGTTCCAATCAGGAGGATCATAACTGTTCATCAACCCAGTAAAACTGAAGTGGTTTCAATGTTGGAAGTGTCTACTGCCAGGCTGTTCCCGCCATAGGACTTGAATGAAGCGGTTAAAAGCGCAAATCGCGCTGGAACGTAAGTGATGCTGACAACTAAATCCACGATAAACAAAGAGGGACAGTCAGCCGTTTTGTGCACGTACAATCGGCTGCCAACACCTGATCAACAAAGCTTAGACACAATTGAAAATGTGTGGTTTGCGAACGTTCATCAGGGCCTTAAACACAGATGCAATATTGGCGCTGTGACCCGCAGTCGATAAGTGTCCGCAATCGTTGAGGTAAGTTTGGTCTTCGGTAAACGCCACTCAGTGACAAACAAGTTAGTACCTAGCTAAAAACTGGTCATATAGAGAACGCCTTGATCTGTATGATAGTTTGTGTAGTACACATTATCAATAAACTGGTGTGGTGATTATCTACTTTGACTTCGCAGGGAATTCAATAGCACATCCGGCTTCCTAGTAGATGCCACAAGGTGATCACACTCAACGTTGTTTGTGAAATATAATTCTCGATGAAAAATGAATGTATAACTTCATAGGATCTTAAATGTTTCGGACGATCCGTCAAAACTAAGCAAAGGACGGTAGACGGAAATGAGGTCCAAAGCCTCAGTGTTGTTGCTGAAAAGTTGCGTCCGTCATAGAGAACTCATCAATGTGCACATAAATATTGGCTGTTTTCATCCATCAATTCTAAGATAGTCGCTTACTATAACAGTGAAAACCATGCCAGTCTGACAATGTGTAAAGGAAAACTGTAGCACCCTAACACTTTGCAATAACATCACGTGTGGACGTTCAGGAAAGAAACCTGTATCGACTACCGGCTATCCCAGAACCATTCGAAAGAGTTGGTCACAGTGACCATTAGCAGAATGGATGACAGCTGTTTTGATTTTGATAGGTCCCACTGGGAAGAATTATATCTGAGAGTACAGCTTCCCAATTGTGAGCAAATGTCAGAAAAACGTGGATGGGCACACTGGGCTGGAGATAAGGCAGATATAATACTTGGAAGACGAGAGTATGATTCATTGTACGTAAAATTAACACACTGATAGCGTGCGAAGTACTTTCAAACTTTGGCCTGTGATAACTGGGTATAAAATGTTAAAAACGATCAACTATTACATTAGACGCATTACGCGAGCATGGTCACCTCTCCAGAGGAAACTTAGACGTATCTGGCTGGACACAAAAATTTCCGGTTTTTCCACAGTGGCCCCCAGATGTTGGAGAACATAAAGTGTCAGTCACATGGGTTTGGTCAATTGCAACTTAGTTAACCCACAGGCTAATTATTATCATCATCGAGAACCATGGTAATGATTAAAGAATAATGCATCATGATGCATGTCACATCCACCTCCGGGACAAAGGGTAATCGAAAAAACGTAGCAACGAAAAGTGGGGGATTACAAGAGTTAAAATCTCAAACAACGACTTGAACGAAATTACGCTACAATAAACGGAACTAAAACGAAAATAAGCATGCGGACCTACAATAAAACATGATCGTTAACGTGGGAAAACCAAGAAGGATGGAGAAAAAGAGGAGAAACATGCAAGAACCGTAAAGAACACTTCACGGCATATGCAGAATAAGATATTATTCTGCAAAATGAAATGACTCTTATGCGTGATCTATCTAAATAGAGAGACGTCAGCCTCCCTCGTTTAAATAGACACGTGACTGGATCACCAACAATAATTGTCTGTTCAGGCAAATGTACAGATATAATAAAATTCAACTCATCGTGCAATCACCCATTCACAACATTACTGACAACTCGCTCACATGTTCCGATCACAGAGTGCCCTGATAAAGCGAGTTGACAATTGTACTGCACACCTATCCAACTAAGGAAAGGATCATCAACCAGTTGTAAGATATCCGCACCAAATTTAGTACGAATGAAGTTGAACATTTTGGACGTCGTGTTTAACATGTTAATGATAAACAGATTGAGAATAACACAATGTTACGGGCAAGTTGTAATAATCTAGGTTTCAACCACTTCGGTTGGCATTCCTCAGGAATGTTGTAATCGAGACAAGGTGGTTTCGATTACAACATTCCTGAGGAATGCCAACTGAGGTGGTTGAAACGCAGATTATTATAACTTGCTCGTAACATTGTGTTATTCTCAAACTGTTTACCGATCATCAATCAACACTCCAGCATCTGCAGTTAAGCAGATAGACACTCACGGAACAACAGTTTCACCGGATGCCGTAGTGCAGAACAAAAAACTGCGACAACAGAGAGTTCCTAAGTGACATAAGGAAGGCGGGAAAATCGACCAAAGTGGTCATCAAATATCACATTATTGTGAACACTCTCCAACAACCGATCTCTCTCTCTCTCTGCCTCGAGCAACAGGGAGGGACGCCAGCTGACATGGCAGATAGTGTTCGAAAACATTAAACATGCACCATTCTGCATGTGCATCCAACCCACAAAAATGAGTCAAACTTATCATGCCCAGGCGAACACGTCGATATAACGGCTCTACGGTACGAGGTCGTAAGAGGTGGACATCCCAGATGTATACTTCTGCCAAACAATTCTCAGAAATAAATCATGATCTGAGTGGGTAGTATTGCAGTGCACACGACACACGGGATAAGGAGATCAAGTTGTCTGAACAGACGAGTTGACTTTTACTTCTGAGTATCGTGATGGAAGAATCCGACCTTGGTGATCAGACGGGAAGTGCTCGCTAGGACACCTCTGTACACGGTTGGCTGCATCCGATTCGGATTAGCCTGTCACAGTGACCGAAGCCGAAGGACGCCTGCGCTTATCCATCACTGCAATTGGCTTGCGCCGCACCAGTTGCAGTTCCACCAACACACCACGTATCCAGTGAGGTGTGCCAGTGGGGCCTTTCTGTCCAGCCGGCCAATGCTGGTTAGCCACTTGATTGGCTAATAAGGAAAGGAAACCCCTATCTCTCGGAAACTAAACGGAGAGAGGCTGCAATGACGAGATCTACACTGAGAAGAAAGATTTCTGAAGTGTAATACAAGAAGCGTTGCAGTATAAGAGTGCAGGTTAGTGCAACCTAAAGAAGATAGGGATGAAAAGCAAATTTCTCACTGAACTATGAAAAGCCAGCCAGACCATTCATCATACATTACATCAACAAAGCCGGAGAAAAGAACGGGTAGAAGACCACGGACACTCAAGTTTCTGAAAAGAAGAGCGGATTAATTGTCAATGACCACGATGTTGGCCGATGCAGTCATTAACAGAAGTAGAATAGGTATACTGATATGACTTACCTGAGCCTAGCGTACTCACCGCCTCTTCGCCGACGGGGTACTATGAGTACGTTGGTGACCTACTAGCCCCAAACGGCCAGCGCATTCGCGGCCGCACACATCGCAACTCCATATAGTCACGTCACCGCGACCTATGGCACCGATGGTTCCTTTGCGTACCGCACGCTTCCGCTCGCGACCACGCAATAGTTGCTCGTTGAACGCTCGGACGCCCGCCCGAACCGTATTCCTCCAGGCCGTCCGGTTCAACGCCAAATCTTCCCAACATCTAAAATCAATGTTACAACGTGAAAGACTTACCTGCACAACATCCTGGTACCTCCGCTTCTGGCCACCGGGATTTCGCTTACCTGACTTCACTTGTCCGTACAGTAACTGCTTCGGGATACGGTCATCGCCCATCCGACGGACGTGACCGAGCCAACGGAGCTGGTTCAGCATCAACATGGCTTCCATCCCGTCCATGTCCGCTCGCCGCATTACCTCAGTGTTCGGAATCATGTCCGACCACCGAATACCCAACATGCGCCTCAGACACTGAACATGGAAACGGCTCAAATAGCTCACGTTCCGCTGATACAGTGTCCACGTCTCACTGCCGTACAGCAGGATAGACAGCACCATTGAGCGGTAGACACACAACTTCGTGGCCATCTTCAGGCTGTGATTCTTCCAGACACGCCTTTCAAGACGTCCGAAAGCAGCGCTAGCCTTTGCCACACGCGCTCTCAACTCGCGGTCCACGGACAGATCTGTCGACAAGTTGCTACCCAAGTAGCAAAAATCCCCGCAGCCATTCACAGTGTCTCCAGCGATGCGAATTTCGGGTGGAGGTACACAAGCAGCACCTCCACCAGGAGAAGGCTGAAAAAACGAAAACGTCTTATCTGTGTTGATGTCCAACCCGAACTTCGATGCTGCCGAAGCGAACGCTGTAGCTAGACGTTGCAGCTCTTCTTCACTGTGCGCTAGCAAGACACTGTCATCTGCGAACAGAAGCATGCGCATCCTTGAGGTCTGTAGCCGGGTTGGGGCGCCAAAACGTCGGATATTCAACAGACGCCCGTCCGTCCGGTACTCCACCTCGACGCCATCCTCTCCAGAGTTCTGAAAAGCAACTGTTACCATCGCACACACACAAACACACACACACGGTTGGCAGCATCCGATTCGGATTAGCCTGTCACAGTGACCGAAGCCAAAGGACGCCTGCGCTTGACCATCACCGCGAGTGTCTTGTGCTGTACCACTTGCGGTTCCACCAACACACCACATATTCAGTGTAAACCCGAAGGAATAAGACCGGGAGGTGTGCCAGTGGAACCTCTCTGTCCAGCCGGCCGATGTAGTTATTAACAGAAGTAGAATTAATACTCTGAGATGACCTACCTGACCTGAGCCTAACGTACTTGTCGTCTCTTCGCCGACAATGTACTATGAGTACACGTTGGTGGCCTACTAATCCCAAGCGACCAATGCATTCTCGGCCGCGCAATAATTGCTTGTTGAACTTTCGGACACCCGTCCGGATCATATTTCCCAAGGTCGTCCGGTTCAACGTTAAGCCTTCCCAACATCCAAAATCGATGTTACAACGTGAAACACTTAACGGCACAACATCTTGGTATCTCCGCTTTTGACCACCACGATTTCGCTTACCTGTTTTCATTTGTCCGTACAACAGTTGCTTCGGGATACGATCATCGCCCATCCGACGGATGTGACCGAGCCAACGGAGCTGATCCAGCATCACCACGGCTTCCATCCCGTTCATGTCCGCCCGCCGCAGTGCCCCGGTGTTCGGAACCATGTCCGACCACCGAATACCCAAGAGGCTCCTCAGACACTGAACATGGAAGCGGCTCAACTAGCTCACGTTCCGCTGATACGATGTCCACGTCTCACTGCCGTACAGCAGTATAGACAGCACAATTGAGCAGTAAACACACAGCTTGGTGGCCATCTTTAGGCAATGATTCTTCCAGACGAGCCTTTCAAGACGTCCGAAAGCAGCACTAACCTTAGCCGCACGCGCTCTCAGCTCGCAGTCCACGGACAAATCTGTGGACAAATTTCCACCTAGGTAGCAAAAATCCCCGCAGCTATCGAGGATGTCTCAATCGATGCGGATTTCGGGTGGAAGTACACAAGCAGCACCTCCACCAGGAGAAGGCTGAAAGAACGAAAACATCTTACCTGTGTTGATTTTCAATCCAAACTTCGATGCTGTCGACGCGGAAGCTGTTGCCAGACTTTGCAGTTCTACTTCACTATGTGCCAGCAATGCGCTATCATCTACGAGCCTGATGAAGATCACGAACAGGGCACGAACAGGGCTGGTCCCGCTCTCGGCAATTCTCCTGAAACTGTCGAGCAGCAGCACACACATACACTGTTAGGCATTCACATCGAATGGAAGGGATCGACACCATACAAAAACACCGCAAGAACACTAATCTTTCACTGAACATCACACACAATCGATCCCGATCAAAATTAAGAACATGTGAAAAGTTCTCGAGACTTAATATCAGACAGCTCGGATGGCCGTCCAAGACGGTGAACCCAAGATAAACCAAGGTACAAGGCCGTGTTGCTGTCGCCTACCAGCCGCGTGACCAGCCTAGGCCGGCGCCTATCGATCGTCGCACCGATTACTTACTTGTCCAATAACCGGGACAACCGAAAGATGGATTTGAATTCTCTCGTTCCACGTACGCGTCTAGGTACGCCACGCACACGACTTTCCCAAACTGCTGCGGATCCTGACTCCAATGCAACTTGGCTGGGAACACAATGATGGGTTGATGGAACAACCTCAGTGGGGCTTGGGGCACATCAACGAACATCCTCGTGGACATATGGTCACTATACCTTGCGTTAATTCATGTTCCATCTGAAATGACGGGTATTGCGATTCACGAAAATGTGATCAGCTAATTAAATTCGATGTGAGTGGAGCTATGTGTGTTCAGGTCGTATGTGTCGTGGGCATAGGCGCTTCGTACTTTCACCCGATCTCCCAGTAACTTCAGACGACTGTGATCATACAATTCCCAGTGAAACGGCAACATGTCAAAGTGTGGTCACTGATCCAGATATCGGTGGAAAATGCAAATACTCGAGGATTACGCATGACACTTCTTGACACTTGCGTTCGACGTGTAGACAACACAGTGAACCTAATCGGAAGCGGTTGCAGGGAGTGAGAAATTAGTTGTAGGTGATGATGTTGATGGTGGTATTGATGTGTGGCGTTATTATTGGCGGTTAGTCTACTCAAAATATTAGTATACAGTGTACAGTGCAAAGTTTTCGGTCACGATTCACGAACAGTGAGCGGATTATGTGTTAATTACGGTTAAATTTGAGGTGGGACATTGTCCCACTGTAGACACGGTCCAAACCACTGGAACAGAGTTGGGCTCAAAAACTGTCCAATTACTCGAATGACAACATCGTGAGAACTGTCAAACACGGAAATTCAAATCCTCGTCATTTCGAATGGAAACCCAAACCGTGATATGGTGGGCACCGACCAACATCGAACATGAACCTATCGTCGTCAATCCTCATCGCCATCATCAATAACTACAACACCAGCAACAGCGACATCACCATCGCCGTGGGTAGTGATGCGACACTGGTTCGCACTGATGCTCAACTGCCACACAACCACAAAATAAATCAAATTGTCTACAAAAAGAGAGAAGAGAAACGATGAAGAGCGGAAGGAACCTAACCAATACAAATAGCTTGGTCATCAAGGTGCCAGCCCTCAATAACGGAGAAATGTTGAGTCACAATTCGGATCTATACTGTTAGACAACTGTGTACGAGCCAACGTCGATAGCACAGCTGAACCAGACAGAGGTGGCATTGTGTCTCGTACACTGGATGAAAACAATTACCACCATTGTCGGTCATGCGGGATGCGTTGAAATGTGGAGCAAAGAGTTGTAAACGTCGAATCACGTGGTGGTACGTCAAAACAGTGGATAGCTCGGACGTCCATGTGACAAGTTTGAGATGTTAAGTGGTGAACATGTGCGGACCGAACTGATGATGTGTGTTGTGGTGAGTTTGTGGGTGATAATGTGAACGCCCGACTAGTAATCGTTCAGTTCCGATTGACCTCAACAAACACGGTGCGGTCTATGACTGTCAGCATCTAGCGTGCAGCACGTGTTGCCTCACCGTTCGGTGCATAGCGATGACGTGCCAGTCGTCTTCTTCTTCATAACATGTGCTTCCACAACCGGCCATTGAAACAACGACACAGCCTCCCCATTGGTGCAACGATGGTTAGACAACGATCTTGAAGAACAGACACACATCACTTGGGCATTTGTGATCCAATTGTACTGCGCACTCTCGTCCGGAAATCCAACCAGGCTTCGTCAAACGTTACGCGACGAATTTTGCGAACACGGCCTGCAAGACTAAGCACCATAATCGAGGAGGCTGGCAGTGTGCGATGCAGAGAGCGTGGAGAGAGCATCGCTTGTGAGTCGGGTTCTAATTAACATGGTTTCTGACGAACAGTGTGTGGTGGCGAATCCCCTGAGCTCTTGCATATAATCTGGCGAGCAAGATGAGCGCATGTAAGAAGTGACTTATTCGGTGATGACGTTAAAATAGATCGGAAATTTTTATACACAGGACAACGACATATCATGAACGCGTGTTGATGCACACAGGCATGTGAGTCGCTCATTCTTGATAATCGCTTTCTCAACTAGACGCATGGTTCGGCCGACCAACATCACAAAGCATCACCGGAATCACTGGAATCACTAGTCTAGCTCCAGTCAAGGTAAATTGTACGGAATTGAGCCTTTTTGATAGGGCCGATACGCGTTGATTACGGGTTATTGATTGGAGTGAATGGGAGGTTTATTGCGTGTCCACTCGAGACAATTGCGTTACATGGACGTCACTCACAAACCGTTGAGATCGAAAACGTAGTTATAGTGGTAGGGATTGCCACGGTTGTACTACAATCAGGAGAACAAGGTTGACGTTGGTGTGTTTGGCGTTTCACATTATGAGTTGACTTTTGACTGCACTAAATTTGCAACACAGTGAAGCGTCCACAGTTCATTGTAATAATTTGTCATTCATTTTGTACGACTTGTATATACCGTCTCGTCAACTTCATCTGTACACTTGTTTGAAAGCATCACCATCACTTTTTGAATTTGGTTGGCAACAAGAATATACAGCAGTTTCCGCGCACCGTCTCTCTCGTCACCTTTTGTGAGGAATTTTTAGGTGTTGAAATAATTGCACACTGAAATATTTTTATTCCGCTTGTCTCCTGGCCTACCAACGCCCAATGTTCGCCATCTCGTGCGCGGAGTAACCTAGCTAAGGTCGTCCGAACATGCCCTCTGGCGCTGTTCTCTTTTGTGGTGGCCTACTCAATTCAACCGACCTCGATTTGTCAGTGGGTCGTTGCATTTTTATCGACACGTTTTCCGCTTTATTTGTACGCATACCTTTCGCACTTATCCGTTACCGTCATAGCTTTTCTTTGATGTTATCATATTTCGGTCGTTTTTATCATTTAGTTGATTACGTCACTACAACAGCTTCGTTTATGGATACCATCACAAGACTGGTGCACGAGAAGACTGATGTGCATTTTTCAAACGCCAGAAAGTCCAGGGACTAGGAGCCACCACTGTGTGATAAAGAAAGTGTGGCCACACTTCTGCCAATTACAGGAATACACTGCAACCGTGCAATATAGTGTTTAAATTCGTTATTCTATAGTTTCCTGTATATGCAGTGGATTCTTTGCAATAAGCAGCTTCACAGGCCAAACGTCTTTTGCGGTCACATCACTTTGAAATACTGTACCATGTTTCTTCGTCGACTGTGAGTTGACGGTCGTGACTTATGTTTGTGAGTTGCCTCATGGTAGATTCCAGCTCTGAGGTTACCAGGCATTTTGACCTTTGTTTTGTTCATCATAAGGTTCTCCAGTTAGTTACCAACTGGTTCTGCACATGCAAGTATAGTTCATTTCCGAGCGTTCAGTACGCAGGATGACGTCAAAGTACGGGGGAACTCTAGATTTGTAAGTAGGTAGTTGGTAACTGCATGTATGGAGTTAAGCGCCAAGTTTGTTTGCAGGTTACTGTTGGATCTAGAAGCCACGGAAGGCAAAATCGGATAAATTTCAGCATGGTGTCATGTTAACTTCGGCGAACACTCGTCGAGCAGAGAACTTTTGTCGCAACACTGATGTAGAGTGTAATTTAGAGAGGATGTTCACCCAAGGAACAACAGACCAATGCTTAGACGTTCATCAGCAGCCGTATATTCAGTGCATCTTGCCCACGATATCAACCCCACATTTATTCTCTTAACGAACTCCATAACGATTGGCAGTCTTCTTTGGACTGTCCAACGTTTTGTCGTCTATGATCGATGGAGGGGAAACAACAGGTTTGTTCTTTCTTGTACGACAACAGAGTAAACAGAATGAAATCATTCTAATGGAACACTGTCCAGCGTAACTGAGTTGTTCCTCTGAAAGTCTCTTGTGGTTATCCACGGCGGTTTTGATGTGCCAATCCCACTAAAATGGTCTTTTTCAGAAATAAATCGGCTAATAAACGATTAATAATATCGCTCTATTTTTACATGGCATGCTATCTGCTCTACTCAATCCGCCACTTTCAAGAAGATATCATTGGACAGTGTGATACGTTTCGAATGGGTTTCATATGAGTGGAAGTGTTGCAAAATCTATTTTAAATTATTTCCTCGTAGATTCGACAGTCATCCAAAGATTGATTCCAAATTTATCGGCCTTTTTTGGCATATGGCTTATAAGTTTGCAAATATTTTTCAGAGGCGTCAGTTTTCCTCCCGTGGTCAGTGCAAAATGGGAATCCCATGCTCTTCTACGGTCTCAGTGTATCTCACAGGAAGAGGTCCTGGTTTTCTTACGAAGTCTGTAATTATTGTCAAATTTCGGACTCATAGTATCCTTGATGATGATTGCCTCGAACTCAGCACCCCAATAAGGAACTTACCGGAATGTTACTTTCCATAAACGATGCAAGTATGAACCAAGCCAGCACTTGTTTCTACCTCCTCTTGAGATAAGCTGTAATTCGTCCTAGCATTATAAATTCTGACCTCTTATTTATCGTCAACCAGAAACTACAGCCACCGAACAGCATCCTAGGATCGAAGACACAGTGATGACTATAGGATCATATTCGTTTCAAGCCTATATCCACTTTGATTATGATTATTGCAGGTGAAATTCCCGACCAGCAGGTTCACGTTATCGGTCATGTGGAGAAGGGGCTGTCTGAGCTTGACTATAACTCACTGATTTCGTTCCCCTCCTCAACTTCACACACACTAACGACTTCAGCTCAGCAAGCCACGGTGTTACCTGCTGACCAAGGCGTTTGGATTTGTAGACCTACTAAACGATTTCGTTGAAGTGCCAAAAGTCCAGCTGCGTGATAGTGGCTAACCTGAGCGTCATAAATTGAAGGAGCGAGGGGGAAGCACCTGCCGGAATCTCAGAATGTGCGCTGATACCAGCTTACGCAGGCTACCGGCGCGGAGCAGTCGAATTTGGCCGAAGTAGTCATTCGTGGTACAATCTTTCTGACTGGTAGAGTTCCAGTTCGGGAAAACACTCAAGAATATTGATTTAGAAAGACTCAGTGGAATTATTAAGAACGCAGTTTTTAAAATCAACAAGAGGACGGAATGCCCGTCCTGTGGTATTAAGGTCGCACTGAAAGTGGATGGGATTATTAGTAGACGCACGCGATTATCTGCAGGACCGAATAGGAAAAGCGTCTTATCGAAAGCCGATGTGACAAGTACGTAGCTGTTCCTCCTCACTCGGAATTTTGCCAGCCTTTTTCTAGGCCATCTAGAGAGAGAGGTAATAATGCTGTTAACTATTGCTTGTAAATAAACACTGTGGGGCAAGGTTATATGACCATCACATCTTTTATCATTATCTCTTTTAGGCTTTTGACGTGAGTGAACTGACTACTCAAGTTGATGAACATCATGACCAACCTAGATTTAGATGCTGACATACATTTCTTCAACTTGTCAGGAAACTGTGATTTCCCAGCAGAACAGTACCTTTATTCATTCGTCTTATGTGACTGGGGCACTGTCACCACTTCGGAAGAAGCTTAGCTACATTTGGTGCAACTCTACAACCCACCCCCCATTTGCAATACCGATACAATGGTGGTGTATTTTCGATGCTCAAAACATCTCGTGTTTACGTGACTAGGCAACGTGAGGACACCGCATCAGTTTGAATGTGTGCTAATCTTCAGTGTCGATGGAGTATTGTCGCAGTTAGTTGTTGGTTCACGTGGTGCATCTATCCGTGAGACGATTACGCACTCAGCCCGCAGACCACGTCAAGAAACGGACTATAACGACAGAAATGTTCTTCATATACATCCCTGCGGTTTGTTGTGAAGGCATCGGACAACCGTCGGATACTGGAATGGGTTTACGTCCAATGTAGGGACGATGATAAATCGTATTTTCGGTGGTCGCATTCCTCTGCACATTTCCAATTTGGTTTCGTCAGGCTGTTAACTTGCCGTTTCCGCCTTGGGGCGGAAGGCGCAACAAGCTCCGTGCTTCGCTAGCTTGACGTGCTTTCTATGTCTGCTCCGTTCCCCGCCATCGATACTCAGCGACGTTTACGATGTGAACCCTAGTTTTCGTTGTCCCACTTATTTCGATAGTGAGGGCTAGAGTGGATATTATTCTGGCCTGTTTCAACACTGTCCACCGGTTTTGCTCAGCACGGTTCCCACTGTCATGGTGTGGAATTGCCGAACATGCACTTTTGCACGTTCAGGCACGCAGGTAGACCCGGAAAGGTCATTGCGTGCACGCACGCTGTATGCGGTCTGTTTACGCCACCTTGCCGGCCTGGTTTTACGCAGTGGTGGATTTTGTTTGATACGTAAGCGATCGCGCATTCCGATCCGGCTTGCAGGCGAATTCAAAAACTGCATGACTCATTCCACTTCCTACCTCACGCTATATCGTGTTTGGATAGTCAAAGTTATTCCCAAAAACGATTACACATTACTGGTAAGTGGTGGGGGGTTTTGCTTAATGTGAATTGAAAATCACACACAACTCGTCACAGCCCACTTGGAAAAGGATGCTTAGAATCGAGCTTCGCACTGGCCAAAACTCGTCAGTAGTGTTTAACCTTCCCAAGATCGGGATTTGAACTCCGATCACCCTTTCCTGATGTGGTCGTGCTGAGCGTTGCGCCAACGATGTCACATTAGACCCGACTGAAATCGCCCGTACAAACGCTCAACTACGCTAGCTTTCGAGTAATGCTCATGTTGCTCGATCGCCTGCAGCGGAAACAAGAGTCCTGTTAACTCCATGCGATAACCCCACAATTGAGACTTCGTTTCAAGCTGAAATTACTGAACTTTTTAGGCAGTATTTTGGTCACAGCAAGTTCTATCTCATCCCCTAAAAAGTCAGGACAGCATTCTTGTGATAGTGATTCCAACACTATAAATACCTCTGTAATGAATCTGTGGATATGATGAGTTCTGATCAGTTCGCATTTTTTAAGAGTAGGTATAACATCGAAACGAGGTGATCGACTTTACCCAAACTTAAATGGTCTCTGTTCTCTGTACAATATTCTTTTTGTAGCTTCTTGAAAGGTATATAAAATAAAACTCACCCACGTGATTCTAGTATTTAGGATATGTCATATCCTGTTTTCAGATTCTGGGTTATGCTTTGCATAAAAACGTCCCTTTTCCTTGCAAACCAATAGAAATGTCACCTGCCTGTAAATGCCAGTCAAATATTAAGCAAATTGCATTATGGGTTGTGATTTGATTGCGATCGGGAACTAGCCACCGGAATTAGGTGTCCGAATTTAAGAATATATCCCGGGGACGTAGCCACCCACTAGACTATGATAGCATACATCTCAATCTATATGCGTGTGTGACGCACGCATGCAAGCCGTGAACACATCAGGTTACAACGTGTCCACAAACTGGATCATCCGATATCCACAGCTGAGGTTAGCTCTCCGTTAGGTTGACGATCGCTTTCCGTTAATGCTGTAGACACGCGAACGGCTCAAACAGTACTGGCGAAGCACAGGAGAAGTCTGAACCCAAACGCATCATGGTTACTGAAACCGGACTGATTGCGTGGAGGTGGTCGCTATTTGCATGCGAGGTTGTCAAATCATCAGTCGTTTCGGTCAGATTGGACTGACGTTTCTCCACGCTGCAGCCGAATGGCAGACCATCGGTCGTTTGCTATGCTTCTGACTTAGCAAGTGCACACGAATCAAGGCTGGAGGGGCGCAACTTGATCATTGATGAGGTCTAGACTATCATGTAGAGGGCACATAACGGTTTAATGCAGCGGACACTACTGGACGTTCTGGCAGGATGGCCTAGGGACTATTGATGGGTTACGAGTGGGACTACACTGAAACGGATAATCAAACGACGAACTATACCCCACCTGCGCAAATGCAACTGATTCATTGCAGTGGTTAAAAATGTTAATCATAGTCATGTTTTCAGGGAAGTATTCGCTTCATACTAGATATCTGGGCATTACACAAAGTGATATTCGGTACTGGGTGATATGACTACCATTTTTAGTTGATCAACTGATCTAGGCCTTCCAGAGTAAAATTTCCTTTCAAATCACGCCCTAAAACAAAACCTAGTAGGCTGCTGTCAGGTGATCAGTCGCATGGCCCCTGACCAATCCATCCATTATTGAATGTTTGATCCACGTAATCTTGGACTATTCGTGCAAAGAATGGTGCAGCGCCATTCTGTTGAAGCTATTGTGTCCAGTACGCCTCAAAAACCTAGTAACGACACCACGCCGATTGTAGGAACTGTTTGCACACCAGACATCAATCGGGGTTTATCAGAACTAACGCCTAATCTATGCCGTACTTTGGAAAGAAAAATGGATCTGTTATCCGTGTTCCAAATGTTACACCCCATAATAGTGCTCTTTAGATGTACTACCTTCCGATGAAGATGTAAAGACGATAGATGAACGGAGCCCAAGCATGCGGTTCCGTCACAACTCCATTTGAACAAAACCTAGCTTCACACTGAATGTAGTCGGGAGGGGATTCTCTTTCTGAAAATTGAAAGCAAATTGTCTCTTGTTTGTTGGCATCCAAGTGTTTCATATCCTGTAGTTTGTATTCAAAATATGGCTGAATAAAGTAAAGCCTCAATGCCTGATATGCCATTATTAACCAAATCACCACAAACACTCTGTCCTCAATCGAGGAGAATGTGTTGGTTATAAGGGTTTATCTCACCAAGTTTGTTTCAAATCTAGTGAAAGAAAAAGTCGAAATGCCGAGTTTAATGAGTTGTGGCTGAGTGTACATCCGAAGCTTCGTGTGCCGCAATTAACTTCGCAGTACATGCCATTTTAAACGCGCATCGCTTTACCCGCTTGAATGCGTTGCGGTAGCGTCTAGTTTGCGATTAATCGAGGTCACTACCACTGCTCCGTTTGCGAAGGGAACCAGCCGACCTGTTCGATATCAGCAAGCCAGTACCATTGGAATGCACTGTGTGTGAGTTTTACGCAGGTGCCTAAACGGCTGTGCCGTGGGGTGAGTTTCGACAGAACCCGTCCAAAGCGCAGGTAGTTTGAAAAACGTGCATGCACATAAACAACCACACTGGCGAACTTCACCGAATTGTGGACTTGGCTACAAAATCTAGACTCCAAATCAAAGGGGATGCCAAAAAAAGCCAGGTTTCGCAGCGAATTCAGGTAAATGATTGGATCAGCAAACGAAGTAACGGAAACTAGACTAGCTACCATGGGGGTACAGGCGGATTTCGGCCACATTGTTCCGGTGCTTCCGCTACCATGGTTCACGATCGATAGCATCTGGCTGTTGAAAAATGCCTCCCCAACCGTTTCAGAGTTTGGAGGGCGATGATGGAATAGAAGCCAGGATGCAATGACGTGTGCAAGTAGATGAAGTAAAAATGCGATTGTTCCCAAACCGGTTGTGCCATCACGGTAATTTTTTTCACCGAACTTCGAATAGTACATTTTTTCCAACAACCGATATATGATAGAAAAAACGCACTCATGAACGAAACAGATTTATCGTTCGTCAGAAGTCTGATCATAGTTCAACAACTTGTTCACAGAATCTGAGGTACGTCATGCTATGTTCTTATGGACTCTGATGTGGTGTTGTACAGTCATGTTCCCAAAACGATACGTGTCACTTGGCACCTCTCAATTTTGTGGCCACTTTACTGAATCGTGTCGTTCCACTTTCTGTTCGCATGTTTCACTTGACCATTTTATTGGTGCTGTGACGAAGGCAACTTGTTACGTTATCGAGATCGGCGTGGACAGCTCATTCAGAAATGTTGTCCAGATCGAGGTGTGTTGTCATCTGAGAATCTGCTGCGCACACACGGCAGATTCTACCAGCTCTGCCTGAAGTAGGGATCGCAGATACTCATACTAATTTTTAGTGTCTCACTAAGGTAGGGTTTGGGCTCCGGTGTGATGGAGTTTTATAGTTTAGATACTTCAGTGCATGACGCGTTTAATCAGTATCTGTGGAAGCGAGTCTACCGGACGTAATACATAATAAAGCTGCTGAGAGCGGAAACCAAGTAACTATTGAATAGTGTGCAAAAATTGCCTCATACAATGCTACATACGATGCCGACAAGTGTACATCAACATGCTGTTAGTCCCAGCCGATGATATCCAATAATCGTACGTCCATCAGCACAAGACAAAAATGCCTCTGCATCGATACTTGTTTTTCTGAAATACTTTGTTGTCCTCTTGGCCACTGTCCGGCGTTGTCATCTGATCGTAAACAAAGTTGTGTGCGGCTACCGTCCGGCAAACTGAGCTGAGATATGGATGAACCAAAACAACTCAATCTAACTAAGATCATAAACACGCGGAACGAACCAGTCACCACAGTGCCCAAAAGTCCAATGTACATTCTGTACGATCTTTCACGAAGATAATGAGCAACGCGTAGCCATGAGCCAACGATCCTAAATAATCAAAACAAGATTGGATCACAATGCCACAGTACCAATAAACAAACTGTCAAAGTGAATAACTAGACAAACTCAACAGCTTCGATCGGCGGACCGTTCCTGGGAAATGAATTGCAATCGTGCACCGAACAGGCTAAAGGCGAACCATGGTCACATAATATGACATTCATACCTAACAGAGTACTTCCGAACAGCCAACAAATTCACACAGACACACGGTTGGCAGCATCCGATTCGAATTAGCCTGTCACAGTGACCGAAGCCAAAGGACGCCTGCGCTTGACCATCACCGCGAGTGTCTTGTGCTGTACCACTTGTGGTTCCACCAACACACCACATATTCAGTGTAAACCCGAAGGAATAAGACCGGGAGGTGTGCCAGTGGAGCTTCGCTGTCCAGCCGGTCAATGCTGGTTAGCCGCTTGATTGGCTAATAAGGAAAGGAAACTCTTACGTCTCAGAAACTAAACAGAGAGAGGCTGTAATGACGAGACCAAAACTAAGAAGAAAGATTTGTGAAATGTAATACAAGAAGCATTGGAGTATAGGAGTGCAGGTTGGAGCATCCCAGAGGAGATAACGATGAAAAACGGAATGCAGTGAACTAGGAAATCCCAGATAGACTATTCATCATACAGTACACCAACAAAGCTGAAGAAATGAATCTAACATAAACGACCGAACGTTGGACAGTCCAAAGAAGACTGTCAATCGTTATGGAGTTCGTTAAGAGAATAAATGTGGGGTTGATATCGTGGGCAAGATGCACTGAATATACGGCTGCTGATGAACGTCTAAGCATTGGTCTGTTGTTCCTTGGGTGAACATCCTCTCTAAATTACACTCTACATCAGTGTTGCGACAAAAGTTCTCTGCTCGACGAGTGTTCGCCGAAGTTAACATGACACCATGCTGAAATTTATCCGATTTTGCCTTCCGTGGCTTCTAGATCCAACAGTAACCTGCAAACAAACTTGGCGCTTAACTCCATACATGCAGTTACCAACTACCTACTTACAAATCTAGAGTTCCCCCGTACTTTGACGTCATCCTGCGTACTGAACGCTCGGAAATGAACTATACTTGCATGTGCAGAACCAGTTGGTAACTAACTGGAGAACCTTATGATGAACAAAACAAAGGTCAAAATGCCTGGTAACCTCAGAGCTGGAATCTACCATGAGGCAACTCACAAACATAAGTCACGACCGTCAACTCACAGTCGACGAAGAAACATGGTACAGTATTTCAAAGTGATGTGACCGCAAAAGACGTTTGGCCTGTGAAGCTGCTTATTGCAAAGAATCCACTGCATATACAGGAAACTATAGAATAACGAATTTAAACACTATATTGCACGGTTGCAGTGTATTCCTGTAATTGGCAGAAGTGTGGCCACACTTTCTTTATCACACAGTGGTGGCTCCTAGTCCCTGGACTTTCTGGCGTTTGAAAAATGCACATCAGTCTTCTCGTGCACCAGTCTTGTGATGGTATCCATAAACGAAGCTGTTGTAGTGACGTAATCAACTAAATGATAAAAACGACCGAAATATGATAACATCAAAGAAAAGCTATGACGGTAACGGATAAGTGCGAAAGGTATGCGTACAAATAAAGCGGAAAACGTGTCGATAAAAATGCAACGACCCACTGACAAATCGAGGTCGGTTGAATTGAGTAGGCCACCACAAAAGAGAACAGCGCCAGAGGGCATGTTCGGACGACCTTAGCTAGGTTACTCCGCGCACGAGATGGCGAACATTGGGCGTTGGTAGGCCAGGAGACAAGCGGAATAAAAATATTTCAGTGTGCAATTATTTCAACACCTAAAAATTCCTCACAAAAGGTGACGAGAGAGACGGTGCGCGGAAACTGCTGTATATTCTTGTTGCCAACCAAATTCAAAAAGTGATGGTGATGCTTTCAAACAAGTGTACAGATGAAGTTGACGAGACGGTATATACAAGTCGTACAAAATGAATGACAAATTATTACAATGAACTGTGGACGCTTCACTGTGTTGCAAATTTAGTGCAGTCAAAAGTCAACTCATAATGTGAAACGCCAAACACACCAACGTCAACCTTGTTCTCCTGATTGTAGTACAACCGTGGCAATCCCTACCACTATAACTACGTTTTCGATCTCAACGGTTTGTGAGTGACGTCCATGTAACGCAATTGTCTCGAGTGGACACGCAATAAACCTCCCATTCACTCCAATCAATAACCCGTAATCAACGCGTATCGGCCCTATCAAAAAGGCTCAATTCCGTACAATTTACCTTGACTGGAGCTAGACTAGTGATTCCAGTGATTCCGGTGATGCTTTGTGATGTTGGTCGGCCGAACCATGCGTCTAGTTGAGAAAGCGATTATCAAGAATGAGCGACTCACATGCCTGTGTGCATCAACACGCGTTCATGATATGTCGTTGTCCTGTGTATAAAAATTTCCGATCTATTTTAACGTCATCACCGAATAAGTCACTTCTTACATGCGCTCATCTTGCTCGCCAGATTATATGCAAGAGCTCAGGGGATTCGCCACCACACACTGTTCGTCAGAAACCATGTTAATTAGAACCCGACTCACAAGCGATGCTCTCTCCACGCTCTCTGCATCGCACACTGCCAGCCTCCTCGATTATGGTGCTTAGTCTTGCAGGCCGTGTTCGCAAAATTCGTCGCGTAACGTTTGACGAAGCCTGGTTGGATTTCCGGACGAGAGTGCGCAGTACAATTGGATCACAAATGCCCAAGTGATGTGTGTCTGTTCTTCAAGATCGTTGTCTAACCATCGTTGCACCAATGGGGAGGCTGTGTCGTTGTTTCAATGGCCGGTTGTGGAAGCACATGTTATGAAGAAGAAGACGACTGGCACGTCATCGCTATGCACCGAACGGTGAGGCAACACGTGCTGCACGCTAGATGCTGACAGTCATAGACCGCACCGTGTTTGTTGAGGTCAATCGGAACTGAACGATTACTAGTCGGGCGTTCACATTATCACCCACAAACTCACCACAACACACATCATCAGTTCGGTCCGCACATGTTCACCACTTAACATCTCAAACTTGTCACATGGACGTCCGAGCTATCCACTGTTTTGACGTACCACCACGTGATTCGACGTTTACAACTCTTTGCTCCACATTTCAACGCATCCCGCATGACCGACAATGGTGGTAATTGTTTTCATCCAGTGTACGAGACACAATGCCACCTCTGTCTGGTTCAGCTGTGCTATCGACGTTGGCTCGTACACAGTTGTCTAACAGTATAGATCCGAATTGTGACTCAACATTTCTCCGTTATTGAGGGCTGGCACCTTGATGACCAAGCTATTTGTATTGGTTAGGTTCCTTCCGCTCTTCATCGTTTCTCTTCTCTCTTTTTGTAGACAATTTGATTTATTTTGTGGTTGTGTGGCAGTTGAGCATCAGTGCGAACCAGTGTCGCATCACTACCCACGGCGATGGTGATGTCGCTGTTGCTGGTGTTGTAGTTATTGATGATGGCGATGAGGATTGACGACGATAGGTTCATGTTCGATGTTGGTCGGTGCCCACCATATCACGGTTTGGGTTTCCATTCGAAATGACGAGGATTTGAATTTCCGTGTTTGACAGTTCTCACGATGTTGTCATTCGAGTAATTGGACAGTTTTTGAGCCCAACTCTGTTCCAGTGGTTTGGACCGTGTCTACAGTGGGACAATGTCCCACCTCAAATTTAACCGTAATTAACACATAATCCGCTCACTGTTCGTGAATCGTGACCGAAAACTTTGCACTGTACACTGTATACTAATATTTTGAGTAGACTAACCGCCAATAATAACGCCACACATCAATACCACCATCAACATCATCACCTACAACTAATTTCTCACTCCCTGCAACCGCTTCCGATTAGGTTCACTGTGTTGTCTACACGTCGAACGCAAGTGTCAAGAAGTGTCATGCGTAATCCTCGAGTATTTGCATTTTCCACCGATATCTGGATCAGTGACCACACTTTGACATGTTGCCGTTTCACTGGGAATTGTATGATCACAGTCGTCTGAAGTTACTGGGAGATCGGGTGAAAGTACGAAGCGCCTATGCCCACGACACATACGACCTGAACACACATAGCTCCACTCACATCGAATTTAATTAGCTGATCACATTTTCGTGAATCGCAATACCCGTCATTTCAGATGGAACATGAATTAACGCAAGGTATAGTGACCATATGTCCACGAGGATGTTCGTTGATGTGCCCCAAGCCCCACTGAGGTTGTTCCATCAACCCATCATTGTGTTCCCAGCCAAGTTGCATTGGAGTCAGGATCCGCAGCAGTTTGGGAAAGTCGTGTGCGTGGCGTACCTAGACGCGTACGTGGAACGAGAGAATTCAAATCCATCTTTCGGTTGTCCCGGTTATTGGACAAGTAAGTAATCGGTGCGACGATCGATAGGCGCCGGCCTAGGCTGGTCACGCGGCTGGTAGGCGACAGCAACACGGCCTTGTACCTTGGTTTATCTTGGGTTCACCGTCTTGGACGGCCATCCGAGCTGTCTGATATTAAGTCTCGAGAACTTTTCACATGTTCTTAATTTTGATCGGGATCGATTGTGTGTGATGTTCAGTGAAAGATTAGTGTTCTTGCGGTGTTTTTGTATGGTGTCGATCCCTTCCATTCGATGTGAATGCCTAACAGTGTATGTGTGTGCTGCTGCTCGACAGTTTCAGGAGAATTGCCGAGAGCGGGACCAGCCCTGTTCGTGCCCTGTTCGTGATCTTCATCAGGCTCGTAGATGATAGCGCATTGCTGGCACATAGTGAAGTAGAACTGCAAAGTCTGGCAACAGCTTCCGCGTCGACAGCATCGAAGTTTGGATTGAAAATCAACACAGGTAAGATGTTTTCGTTCTTTCAGCCTTCTCCTGGTGGAGGTGCTGCTTGTGTACTTCCACCCGAAATCCGCATCGATTGAGACATCCTCGATAGCTGCGGGGATTTTTGCTACCTAGGTGGAAATTTGTCCACAGATTTGTCCGTGGACTGCGAGCTGAGAGCGCGTGCGGCTAAGGTTAGTGCTGCTTTCGGACGTCTTGAAAGGCTCGTCTGGAAGAATCATTGCCTAAAGATGGCCACCAAGCTGTGTGTTTACTGCTCAATTGTGCTGTCTATACTGCTGTACGGCAGTGAGACGTGGACATCGTATCAGCGGAACGTGAGCTAGTTGAGCCGCTTCCATGTTCAGTGTCTGAGGAGCCTCTTGGGTATTCGGTGGTCGGACATGGTTCCGAACACCGGGGCACTGCGGCGGGCGGACATGAACGGGATGGAAGCCGTGGTGATGCTGGATCAGCTCCGTTGGCTCGGTCACATCCGTCGGATGGGCGATGATCGTATCCCGAAGCAACTGTTGTACGGACAAATGAAAACAGGTAAGCGAAATCGTGGTGGTCAAAAGCGGAGATACCAAGATGTTGTGCCGTTAAGTGTTTCACGTTGTAACATCGATTTTGGATGTTGGGAAGGCTTAACGTTGAACCGGACGACCTTGGGAAATATGATCCGGACGGGTGTCCGAAAGTTCAACAAGCAATTATTGCGCGGCCGAGAATGCATTGGTCGCTTGGGATTAGTAGGCCACCAACGTGTACTCATAGTACATTGTCGGCGAAGAGACGACAAGTACGTTAGGCTCAGGTCAGGTAGGTCATCTCAGAGTATTAATTCTACTTCTGTTAATAACTACATCGGCCGGCTGGACAGAGAGGTTCCACTGGCACACCTCCCGGTCTTATTCCTTCGGGTTTACGGCGTACTAATAATGTTGTGTAACAGGCAGCCTCGTCTGTGAGTAGTATACTGCGTACATTCAGGAACTAGAAGACAAGCCTCAACGCCAGGAAGACGATGGACCAGAAGCGACAATCCGACTAATGTGTACGTACTGTGGGGGAAGTGCCACCAGGACGAATGGCAACGTACTGCTACCCAGTGTGTGTGTATTTGACTGCGATGGTAACAGTTGCTTTTCAGAACTCTGGAGAGGATGGCGTCGAGGTGGAGTACCGGACGGACAGGCGTCTGTTGAATATCCGACGTTTTGGCGCCCCAACCCGGCTACAGACCTCAAGGATGCGGATGCTTCTGTTCGCAGATGACAGCGCCTTGCTAGCGCACAGCGAAGAAGAACTGCAACGTCTAGCTACAGCGTTCGCTTCGGCAGCATCGAAGTTCGGGTTGGACATCAACACAGGTAAGACGTTTCCGTTTTTCCAGCCTTCTCCTGGAGGTGCTGCTTGTGTACCTCCACCCAAAATTCGCATCGCTGGAGACACTGTGAATGGCTGCGGGGATTTTTGCTACTTGGGTAGCTACTTGTCGACATATCTGTCCGTGGACCGCGAGCTGAGAGCGCGTGTGGCGAAGGCTAGCGCTGCTTTCGGACGTCTTGAAAGGCGTGTCTGGAAGAATCACAGCCTGAAGATGGCCACGA
>QNGE01006354.1:0-22285 GCA_008508345.1 Paragonimus westermani
GGTGGGTGTAGCTTCTCGGAGGTGGAAGTAGCCCGACGAGGTCCAGTTGGACATGTTCAAAACGATCGTCGGGAGTTTGAAAGGTATCCAAGGGGATGATGGTGTGTCGGCTAACCTTGGAACGTTCACGTGCGAGACAGCAACGGGCCAAATGGCGTACGTCCCGATTCATGTCAGGCCAGACGAATCGACCCGCGATCAATCTTAGTGATGCGCGTATCCCTGGATGTGACAGGTTATGCAACGCTTCGAAAACTGCTTTTCGTAACGAACGTGACACGACTGGCCTGGGGTATCCCGGCATATTGTCACATATAATGGTACCGGGCGAAGATGTCAATGGAACTGTGACAAGGCGTAAGTTCGTGCAATTGGACTGTTGTTGTGCTTCTATGTTGTGATGTGATATCAAGCCGGTGGTTGTGGACACGTTGTGCATTCGGGATAGAGTATCTGCGGCGACGTTGGCAGCTCCGGAGACATGGCGGATGTCCGTAGAAAACTGTGCTACATAGTCTAGCTGTCGAGATTCTCGAGGTGAATGTTTATCGAAGTAATTTCGTGAAGCGTACACGAGAGGTTTGTGGTTCGTGAAAATAATGAAATCGCGGCCCTCGAGTGCGTGGCGAAAGTGGCGCACAGCCCTATACATAGCTAAGAGTTCACGACCGAAGGGGCTGTATCGCATTTCGGCATCGCTGAGACGTTGAAAAAGAATGCAGTTGGTTGCCACTTCTCACGAACTGCTTGCTGTAGCTCTGCACCTATGGCTGTGCTAGATGCACCCACGGCGATATTAGTTGGTGCGTCTGGTTGTTGGAAATGCAACATGACTGAAGAGGCGAGTGCCTGCTTAGCATTGGCGAAAGCCGTGGAGGCTTCGGGGGTTAGGTGCAAAGTTCGTTTATTACCCCGAAGTAAATCAGTCAAAGGTTGCATAAGCTTGGCGCAGTTGGGAATAAATNACTTTATTAATCAGACGTTGAACCGTCTGTGCGGCGTTACGAAGACCAAAAGGCATGCACACCAATTTGAACAAACCGAATGGAGTGGTAATAGCCGTCTTGAGTATATTCTCTTGTGCTACTGGTACTTGGTAACAGGCGGGGACGAGGTCAATTTTGCTGAAGATTGTTTTACCCGCGAGGCTGGTAGTTAGATCGTGGACATGTGGCACAGAGTATCTATCTGGAACAGCGGCATTGTTCAATCCATGATAATCTCCGCAAGGACGTCAATCACCTTCCGTCTTCCTTGGCACCATGTGTAGAGGAGATGCCCATGGGCTGTCAGAGGGGCGGATTATACCTATGTGCAGCATGCGTTGAAATTCGGCACGAGCGACGCGCAGTTTGTCTGGCGCCAGCCTTCGCGGTCGCTGAAAACTGGTGGACCCTTCGTTTTGAGGTGGTGCACCACGTCCGTAATGACGGCAGTTAACTCGTTAGGTGGACTGGTCAACCCCGTGTATTCGCGCAACACCGCTCGATATCTGTCGTTACCGCTTGTTTCAGCAAGCAGTGGGTTGAGGATAGTCGTCAAAACAGTGGTCCCTATAGAGGATATACTCGTTAGGGGATCTAGGAGCTTGTGGTGACCTGCGTCGACCACCAACACGAAATGATTTAAGAAATCCATGCCCAAAATGGTATCCGGCACATCCGCTATAATGAACACCCAACGGAAAACGCGCCGCAGGCCCACGTCCAACGTCAAGGGGCGTGTGTCAAAAGTGCGTATTGGGGTTCCATTGGCGGTCTGGAGCTGGAAGGGCGTTGATCGAGGCGTTTCCTCTTTTCTAAGCGGTACGACACTGATGTGTGCACTGGTATCCACTAGAAATCGCAACCTAGAACTTCCATCGTGTATAAAAAATAGGCGACCAAGGGTAGGACCGCCAGCAACAGTTGTCGCCATTACTTACTGGCACTTCCGTTTCCCGAGGCGGTTAAGAAGGTGCACGGCTTGACGCATTCCCGTGCCTTGGTCCCGAACATGTGATAGTATCAGCAATATCCCACTCTTGAACGCGAACTAGAACGGCTACGACCTCTGGAAGCGGGGCCAGAGCGATAAGCTTTAAGAGCTTGAATTTCTCGACAAACTTCTTCCACTTTTGTTATCAATTCGGCGGGCGTGCCTTCTGTGTGTGCCTTGACCTGGTGCAGGGAAGGTGTTCAATGACTTAGTCGGCCGATTTTGCCAAGTCATCCAAAGAACTCGTTGACATGAATGGAGAAATAATTGCCTGTACAAAATCGGGCAGCCTCTGCATCCTAAGGTAACGCATGAGTTTGTCGTCAATCCCGTGATTTTGTCCCACCTGTTTTAACTGTCGAAGTCATTAAGATGGAGTAAGATCTCCTAACTGCAGTTAACTACGGATCTGCCTCAGTCATTTCTCTTCCGATAAGACAGCACGTTCTAAGAATGCATTCTTCGGTGCGTCGTAAGGGTTGCTCTCGGGTGGTTTGATCACTGAATCTCTAACATGGGGTGCGGCCGGCATTGGCAACGTGGTAGCCAAGTATGTGAACTTGGTAGTCTGGCTAGTGATGCGCGCTAATTGGAGTTGCAGTTCAAGCTGCGCTAGCCAGTACTCTGGGTCGTCCGGGACATAATCGGGGACACGAAAGCTTGAGGCGTTTCCCTTCACATTTTTCTCGGCGAGCTCCAGTTTTCGGTCTGAGGTATCTGATTACATCATTCAAATATATACACAGGCTTCCGAAAAAAATACAAACGCTTAGAAAGTAGTAGAACCAGTGCACGAAATTTGGTGCTATTTATGAATAAATATAAGTATGCAATCACGGAAGATATAATTGAATCTAGCGTATACAAAAGGTCCCTAGTAGCACACTGGAACACTCAGCCTTTCCCTGAGTGATCTTTGAGTGTTTCTCCTGGAACACTCACCAAACGTCCTTGTGTGCATCATTTCGCATGTGTGAAGGCTAATAAAATAATACACACCTTTTTCGCTTCTCAAAAGCGTGTGAACAGAACTACACCATTCATGTGAATTTTGTTTTGTCGAACCACTTCACATTAATGGTGATCGCGCCAAAGGACCAATTTCAGCTATCTCGCTTAATTCGTCACGTGGAAAATGAGCACTAAGGAGTCGAAAAAGCCGAGGGGTTGTTCGCGTGCAAACGTTTACCGTTTTGCCAAACCAGCGCGCTAGAAGCGTTCCGGAGGTAACGTTAAGACATCCACGGCTTTTGTTGCAGGGGAGGAACAACTGATTCCTCCACTTTTGCAACACTTTCAGGGTAAGCGATATTTTCTATGTGAACTTGAAAATCTAGACAAACGTTTACTTGCAACCACTTCTTCGGTCTTGGAAAGTGTCATGGGGGATTCCTTAACGGAAGCAAGGTCCACTGATTATGTTCTTCAGCCTTCCACTTCGACGATCACTCGAGCAGTGATGACAAGGACTATCTCTATGGCGCTGGATAAAGATTAGCGACAATTTCATTCAACACTACTGCCATCATCATTTCAGACGACGTCGTCGGTACGAACGAGAGGGAGAAGACACCCACAGAAGTTGCCCGCACGATGGCTATAGTGGACCGCCTATCTTTAAAAGCCGTCGGTATTATGCTCAGTCACTTGAGGGAAGTGTCGTCTCAGCGGCCGTTGGATGCACGTACTCTCTTGGGAACACCACGGGAGTGTGCGTGCACATTCATCGAGGGTGGAGAATACGTCCACTTTGGTTTGGTTGAATGCATAAGCCACGCCGTAGGTAGGCGATGGACGGAAGACATGAATATTCTGCGACTTCGGCTGCATATTGATGGTTTGACCCGCATACCGGAGAGGATGAATGTACAGCTGCCAGATGGCAGTGCAGTCGTGGATGATGCGAAGGCAACACCCATTCCTATAGCAGCGAAAAAGCAGGGTAGGTTCATTCACGAAGGTGTAATGTACTGTGACTTCCAGCCGAACAACGTGGTGTTGGTGGATGGACTGCCCGCAGTAATCACCTTCTTCTCTGGAAGACGCATTCGCATACAGCGTTTTGCAACCTGTTGCGATTTTTTTGACAAGATGTTACCTTCCAGCAGACTATATTTTTTCCGTGTTCCCATATATCCACATCCACCTGCTGGGTGGACCGTGAACCTATCCAGTGTAAAAGACTGCTTTTACCATTAAAGGACAGTTATGTATTTTACCCAGTAATGCACACCTGGAAATTTGTCCGTAAAATAAATCTTACCCAATTGCATTCTTTTTTCTTGAGCAACAACACAATGCTTGCGCTAATGAACACTCATTTTCAGATGTATCAGGTTGTTGAGTTCGATGCTGAAAGCGTGGGCATAGTGCACAGGTCGTGGATACGCAGCCAGGGTTTGCGCTATGGCGGGGATTGCCATCCACGAAGCATCACAAGTTGCTCATGGGTGGAATGACAGCACCCATTGGTTCGAAGCTGTACAAAGTCAAGGTGCATCGCGAAACAGGTATGCGTTCTTGGTTTTCCTAACATTTTCTAGATGACTTGCAACTGGCCTGCAGATACCAACGAATACTGGAACAATTGTCAGACATACCATCGTATGACGCCACGGATATTATGGATCGCGGCGGCAAACGTAAGAGGTACGGTGAAGTCGCATTACATCACATTTGCAGACAACCTATCGTTCGTTCTGACTTCACGTATGAAGTAAAAAGAAACGAAAACCTCCAGTGTACAGCGTCGATATCAACAATTCTCTACCACTACCACAATTAGAGAGTATGTCCCATGCATCTCCATCTCATCCACGATGGGCATTGGGGTCACTGGAGAACCTGCCCTCTTTCTCCAGCTCTATTGCTTCCAGGTATGTCATTAGTAAAATGTAATTCAGTACGCATCTAGCTCCACCATCGTTAGTCCACCAGCACCACACAGTGAGACAGTGTGCAAAATCGTTAAATTGTTAAATGTAGAATCCATCATGAAGGAGGCTTACCCCGGCGTTTTGCACGTCGAAGTGAAGGAAACCATTCAAAGGTGGATTCAGAAGGCCAGATTTCGGGCAACGGAAGAAGCCGGCGATCTCGTTACCGACATTTCTGCACTGTGATTATAATTACGTACTCGTCAAAGCTATAAAGATGTTGCTGTAAAAAGTGCGCTTAATATAACGTATGAATATGTATATGCCTTCTACATCGTTTCTCGTGAATTGGAACATTGCGTCATCGTTATTGTGCGAAATTAGATTTCCGTTCAACGCTACTGAGCTCCGTAGGAAAACAGATACTGAGCGGCATATGGTGAGATCGCCTAATGGGGCTGCACGCATTTTTTTTCTCTCACTGTTCCCTGAGTGTTTCCAAAGTGTCTAGTTAAAACACTCAGGGACCACTCGCGGAAAGCTCAGGGAACACTCACGGAACGCCCAGGAAACACGTAGGGAACGGTCGTGTTACTGGGGGTGCAATAACTAAGAAAAAATCAGTATAAAACAGCTTATGGAACGGGCTCACCAAGTTGTAGTGCTAGTTCCTGAATTTGTACGCCCAAGGTTTCCCCAACCTTATGCTACCGTGAATCGGAACCCAAGTAACAAAACGTTGCGAGGCCCGCACGGGCCCCTCGCGGGCCATGGCGGGCCAGAGGCGGGCCAAAGGCGGGCAGTGAGACTAGGGCCCCGTATGGGCCCCGCGCGGGCCACGGCGGGCCAGGGGAAAAAATCTCCAGCGAAGCTTTCAACGCGGTCCGCAAAATTCCCTTTTTCAAAAAACGGATTCCCCTTCATTTTTGTTACGCGCTCCAGGCTTACTACCGCCGCCCATAAAGAATTTTCCAAATTATCCGTAAACATGAAAAGTTTATTGGTTAGTTTACACAAGTTCATCGGAAACATACAGTTCGTTATGCAAGTGTTCAGGAAATTTCGTCATCAACGTTGGGGCCACTGCACCACACTTCGATGAACACTGGGGAAACCTGCAGAGGAATGCATGTGTGATGTGTAGTGAACGAAACTAAACAATATTAACACCAGTTTTACGGGGATCTTTGAAATTCTATATCTCCGTAAATAATCGAGATAGAGCAAACATGAAGCATAACAATCTTACAGTATTCCTTCTGGGCATTGCAATAATACTACGAACATTTGCCTGTTCACACTGGGTAGCCTCAATATAACCTCATGAACTTGTGCAATACTCGAACATGAATCGTAAGAATACAAGTTTTATGGAAATTTCTGAAATGCAACTACTCCGTTTTAAGTTCATAGAGAACGATAATTAAAGGGCCTTTAAAAAGCACACTCCGTGAACGAAATATGAGAATGAAGAACGGAGGATAACTCCTCATGTACTTCCGTAGAACAGCATAACCGTCCAACGAACACAAACCTTACCTCAGCGAACTCCGAAAATTAGCGAATAAAGATGTCTGACTTTATGATGTAATTTAACCAAACGTCGCTTANATTTAAACAAACGTCACTTATTTTGGTAAAAAGATGAATGCACATTTCGAGGTGTTGTTCATTGAAGTTTACTTTTAGAACAATTCTTTCATGGGATGCTTGTTTCGAAGATTTTTCTCATGGCCCACCGAAACCCGCAGGAAACCGTCCAGTCGCGGTGGGCCATGTGTTACATGGGTAGGAGCAACAACATTGAACGTGCTTTTGATGCAGACTCTATATTACACTGACTAGATGCTAACTGGCCGATCTTATTGAACATAGAATGTACTGATTTGTTGGGGTGGTTGGTCGATAACTGTTGAATTGTTAGCCCATCCCAAAGATACCTCAGTGGCTTACACAGGTCAACGTGAACCCACTATCTCTAGACTGTTGTCGTGTAGTTGTGGATGGGCTGATCAAACTAATGCTACACAGATGTTGTAGTTTTTGTAATTAAGGACTTCGAATAGGCATAGACATCGTATCTGAACTGAAACCTCTCGGCTGAATAATGAGGAGAAGACCTCGGACTGGTTGCAATAGGCAGTTATTCTTCGTGAGAAAAGAAGTTGGACTCATTGATGCACATCATTGGCAAACAGTCTGACTGTGACTGATTTCAATGGCTCATACAACCTTGCAGAACAAGGAACTTGACAAATAACAAGAGATGTAACATCAAAACTGTTAGTCTAATCCTGATACGGTACATTAAAGCGGCGTTGGATTTCTTCCTTTTAGTTCGTTCATTGTGTCGGGGTTCGAATAAACAGTGAATCGGATAGATTTTTGTAAGAGAAAGCGTGCCCGCTCTGTCGTTGCTTGGAAACCGATTGGAAAGAGATGGTTGAAAGACTTTAACCATCTGAGAGTCAAATAATCTTCACAGCTACTCACGAACATTACAGTTCTTTCAGAAAGATAACGTAGCATTTTCCAGAGAGAAATTTTATTAAATATTGTAAACATGCAGGTGAATTTGCCAGACCGTAAAACGTCATTGTTAACCTTTCTGGCTGATTTACTAAAATACAGTTCTATATAGGTTGACCTTAAGCTCTGTAAGTTGTAACAGGCATCAAGCTCATTAAGTTGACACGCGTGAACACCTCCTTAAAGGTGGTCATCAGGAACACACGACAGACTGCCAGCTTGTACCAACTGATCGAACATGATAGAAACCAAATTGCTCACTGACGAATATCCACAAGCGGGTTTTCCAGAAGGATTTTTGTTTAATCTGTCAGCATACCACAAAGAAGTCATCGGCTGTTTTATAATACGGTAGTAAGCTTGATGCCTAGGTTGTAGACGATGACTATGTTTGATTGCTGTTCTGTCTACTGTAGCAAACGGGCGTCATATCTGTAGATCAGGTGAAGCCCTGTAAAAGTCAACAATTGCGGACACTACTCAGCAAAACAACAAAGCATCCGCTGAGCTCAAACAGATCACAACAGATCAGATTTTAACAGTAACATTTATGATTTCGCAAACGATATCTTCGTCCCATATTTTTTCCTACATATCGACGAATTTAAGGCACGCAACCGTTCGGAAATAATCGTTGTTGTGACACTGTAAGCGCAGAAAATACGTCACCTAATCGAAGTCATTTTTCGTGGCATTCGTACTCAGGCACATGCGTACAAATGGAAAGGAGACCAGGGACAAGTAAGAGTGAAGCGAACATGACAAAGTGTACGTCAGAGGCAGAAGGACAAATCAATCCAGGTGGATTATTCGACGCAGGGTAAACGTTGGTTAGTGGGCACGTGAGAAGGAAGCGAACCAATCGGATGCCAAAACACCAGTCGTCAAGTTTAAAGAGTTAGTGTGGTATAGGAAAGTTTATTAAACTCCTCCTGAATGCATCTTTGTGTGGTTGAAGTTGGAAATTAACTTGCCCACTGCTAACATACTCGAAGGTGGAGGAGGCATTTTGAAGCACGCCTTTATAGGGTTGGTTGCGGAGTTTCTTAGCCTGCACAAAATGTCTCAAAGACGAACGATATTTTGTTAAAAAATGGTACTGGAAAGCCTGAAACAGTTTTTCTCAAAATACTTTAATAATGGTTAGTGGTGTCATAATGGCCTCTTCCCAAGAGAGTTCATCCAAGTTTCTGTTCACGTGGTGAGCTTTTCAGAAATAATACCTTTACTTAGGTATTAATACATAATACCTAAGGTATTATGTATTATGTATTAGGTATTGTATTATTATTACATAATACATAAGTATTATGTATTATGTATACCTAATACCTTAGGTATAAATACATAAGATACTGATCTAACTTAGTGAAGCTTATATCTGGATGAGATTTCTACACCTATATAAGTCTAATAAACAGAACATATAGGTTTCAGCATGGACAGGCAACTGAGACAAGAAATCGATCCAGAATGTCGGAATCCACGGTCGCTGTCAGTACAGTGACGCGCGAAGTCCAACAAACAGTTGACTTCTGAACACAACATCTGTTGATACTTCCGAAAAGCAAGCCACGCCACGGCGCTCTAGTGGAATGTGTGATGTTAATTGAAGAACTTCAGATGTGATTTTCTAGTCATATTGTAGTGAATTACTAAATCGGATGTGCGAGCATTCCAACCCTCGGCAGAATACCTAGACGCGACTGTGGGATACGTCTAAAAGCTTAGTGCGGCTGGATCGCGGACAACAAGGGAGACCGGATGAGCCATCGTCCAACGAGGTTGAACCAGCGAACGAAGAATGGCAAACGGAAACACTTGATGGAAGGTGTCAGCCACACATACAAAAGGGACAGAAGTACACACAAAGCATAAGCGGACACCGGGGATGTGTTGTGGATCGGAATTCCGAATCCTAAACACACGAGCGCGTGTGTCTCGTGTACAATGAAGATTGTGCTTTTTTGAACGTCTTTTGGCTGTAATACTGACGTAACGTCGTTAGAGTGCTACATGCAATGGAAACTACACATGTTTTGGCCCTGTGAAGTTCTTTGTTTGTGTTGTTTAGCCCTCTCCAGTATACGCCTTGCTAACGGAGTTTTCAACTCTCTCGGTCTCGTCCAAGTAAGATGCTCTGTATCCGCCAGGATTGTCGGTTGTATCAATGAAATTGGCTGAGCCAGGTAGTGAATGTTACAAACAAGATGGTAGAACACTGAGGAAAGTGCAATTTATGTGTTCCCTTGATGGAACTGACAAGAAAACGCCGAACCAATCAGTATACATTATCGGGTTCACAATAATTCATATATTGCAGAGCTGTCTGAACGCTTGAATCGATCGGTTAGATTAATACTAATGCCTTAGATGTTGTTTGAGAAGTTAGCCGATCCTCTTTTGTGAAAATCACTTTCAGATTGATCAGTGAGTCCGCAAAATAAATGGCTGATAGAAACGTGAAAAATCGTTCGAGACCTGGATTCTCATCTGTTCAACTACTTCGAAAGTAATCATCTACACTTCTATTGAAGAAACATGAAGCAAAATAATCTGTCTAGTAATTAGCACACCAAAAACGCATGTTTGACCTTGAAGAACAATTAGATTCTGTTTGTGGCTGGTTGTTTGTGATGAAATATTGCAATGGGCATGTCTTTCTACAAATTGTACAATAAGGGAATGGTCTGTTGTTCACTTTCCGATCTGGGACGGCAAGTTTTGTGTCAGGTTGAAAAGCCGATCTCAGTGCACTATTTCGGTCATTCTCTCAGTCTATTCCTGATTTCGTCCTACAGCTGCGAACATGAACATCTAAGTGTGAATACGGTATTCAGTTAGAATACTAGCTACGTGACAGACTGGCTGCTAATATCAACATATGAGCGTTACAACAGAAACTTCTCCTGCATAATGACCAGAAGTTTCAGTCCATGAGTAGGGTATTTGAAGCTTTCCTGTACCATAATCATGAAAAACAATGCAAGATTAAAACAAATTCACGAATTTGAACCGTGCACTTAAATCCGGGCTGGCCGCGTCCTTTCATCAGGATGAGGAAGATGATGAACCAGAGCCCGTTGACCTCGGGCTGTAGGACGAAATCAGGGATAGACTGAGAGAATGACCGATTTTTCACGTTTCTATCAGCCATTTATTTTGCGGACTCACCGATCAATCTGAAAGTGATTTTCACAAAAGAGGATCGGCTAACTTCTCAAACAACATCTAAGGCATTAGTATTAATCTAACCGATCGATTCAAGCGTTCAGACAGCTCTGCAATATATGAATTATTGTGAACCCGATAATGTATACTGATTGGTTCGGCGTTTTCTTGTCAGTTCCGTCGAGGGAACACAGAAATTGTAATATCTTCAGTGTTCTACCATCTTGCTTCTAACATTCACTACCTGACTCAGCCAATTTCATTGATATAACCGACAATCCTGGCGGATACAGAGCATCTTACTTGGACGAGACCGAGAGAGTTGAAAACTCCGTTAGTAAGGCGCATGATTCTGTGTACGCCTGCTATAGGAGACCTGATATGAACTCAATGCCACTTTTATGAGCCGTGCAACTAATTGCACTTCGCGCTCCTCTTCTTTCTTCCCCTGGTTGCTGCCGTTGGTCCCAGATTAGGCTAGAACTAACTGCTTATCATATTTCCTAACGTTGATGGAAATATGCGGTTTGTTTCCAAACCCTGACGTGTTCTTTTCGTTTGATGTCTGATGGGACTACGTTTCGACTGCTCTTCAGGGAAGGTGTTTTAACTTGTTAGTGGACGAGGGTCTAGCGCACATCCACTTGTCCACTACAAATTGGTGAGCCCGACTAGTAATTCGCTTTCATTCAGCAGTTCTGTCTCGCGCCTTTCCTTAGGTCGTTATCACGCCGCGGTGAACACCCATTCGCGAGCGTCCCACTTTTGGTTCACCACTAGAACTGAGTGACCCTGTTCCCAACTCTATCTTTTGGGGCGTATTTTTACCTGCACTCATAACACCAATTGGTGAGTCCGTTCCGTTTTGTTCAGTCATCCTACCCTTTACTGTTTACGTGTTTCTTTTCGCTGAACCACAAGTTAAGCGGGTCCATAATCGTTTTCGTGTAGTTACCGATTTTATTATGCGCCTCATCTATTGTCGTTAATCTTAGGTGTATCCATGTTCATATTTTACATATTTTTTTCATCATGTTTTTTGTGCGGAAGCAGGTTATACACAAGTTTACTGACGATACTGTGATCTGCGATATTCCATCGTCTTACAATCCATGCCCATCCGGTCCCTTCATTTGCCAACAACACGTCTAGCCATGTGTAAGTATTCAACCTGCACGTCTAACCAGGCACAATTTCGGCGCCATCAAACACTGCGAATCTTTCAAGCCTAAGCATTTCCGTAGGTTTTCGGTAGTTTTCACTTGCATGCGTTCCACGCACCGCCTGCATATTTGTATAGCTGCAGATTTCAATTAATTCAAGATCGTTTTCTTTGCACGCTGTCGTCACTAATCATCCATATGGCCATTTAGCGCCTCCGCGAAAAATGTCATTGTCCGATTCGCGTTGGTCACCCTACACAATTATATAACAGCGTCTGCCAGCCTGACCTGTTCTTACGGGACTCACAAGTCAACGTGGCCTCACTGACCTATCTTGACCCTAAATCCTCTCGTCATATTGAGGTCGACGCACTGACAGCAACTGACCTAGTTTAATACTGACGGGTCACCAAATCTGGCAGTTCTGGTCTCATTGGCCATCTATCGGAAATCTTTCCAACGGTGTAGCTCTTGAAGTCGTAAGCAGCACGGTAAACACCTCGGATTAAACGTCCTTACGGCTCGAAACACAAACGCTCGCCAAAGCACAATTTATCGATAGTTTATCCCCGCACGAGATCAGGTATCTCAACATCCATTCATCGGTTTCTGGCACGGAGTGTTTATCAGGTGCATCAGTGTGCCTTTAATGTTACTCCCACATTCAGCACAGACCCAGAGACAATCTCTGTCGCTCATTCATACGAGTGGAGTTTCATCCACGGCACATCTCAGCCGGCATCGGACCCTGCAACCCCGTAATCACTACCTAACGCCGGTATTGCAAGAGGAACACGATTAGCATTAATGTCCCCGCTGCATGGTCACTCCCGTTGATTCATTGGCGCAAAGTCACTAACGCCCCTTTGTTTTTGCAACACAATGTCAGAAGTTTTGCTAGGCCATATGAGAATGCTTGCGCACGTTTGCAAGAAATTGTCCAACTTGTTTGTGCAAATCATGGATGTCTCTAGGCCAACAGCATTTCACATCAAGCGATAGCGTGGATAACACTACCGGCGCCAAACCTACGCTATTGGCTTCACTTCAGTCCACCTGACGTCCATTCGCACGACCTGCCTGAGAATACTTGTCAGTTAGGACACTACGTACTAGCCCTAGGCGATATTATCAATCTATTTATCGGTTTTTAACCTAGGCACGATCCTTGTATAGAATAATTTTCACGTTGATTCCCAACACTTTTACTGTGTACCATCGGAACTTGACCTACGTCACTATGGATTGAAAAATAGTTTTTTTAAAAACGTTTCAAAATCATCCCAAAACCCTTTAAAACCAAGAAACCGTTCAAATTATGTCGAACGTTCATTTTTTCCAAGTGTGTTATAAATTTCTTTCGGGCTGCTCGCTCTTCGTATGTTTGTCTACATTTCAGACATTTCGGAACGCTTGAACATGTTTACTGAACCTCCGAAGAAATCATCGGAAGACTGTTCAACGGATGTCCCCTCAAGCTCCCGTCTCCTAGCCTACATCTGACGTTCTATCCTGATTGCATTTGTACACCTTGCACTTTGCATCTTTCAGGGTTTTCGCTTTATAGAAGCCTAGCGGCTTAGAATGAGGTACAATGATGCTACCGACGTCCAGCCTCTGTCAGTACCCAAATGGCACACGCCGAATGCATCGCTGTGGAGTAAACCAGCTAGCAAATCGACTCGAGGAAATCCCACCCGCCGTCCGCTCTGCGCCCTACATACACACATTCATTAGGCCTCAGCACGCGTCATCACCGGTCTGGCTCGCGTCTGTCTCCTTCACATGTGAGGCTCGCCACACCACGGTCATCATTCATGTGAACGTAGACCATCGTCGACAGTCTTACATACAATGGCTCGACGATGTGGGGAGTACGCAACTTCCTCCCCTACACGGTCAAATTCACCAGTCTGTGCACTGAGCGCAACAGTTCGCACTATTTACACATTGGGTTAGTTTCGCCCCAGACTGGCGCATTAGCGTAAGGAGGGGAACCTTGTGGTCTTAGGTCTTTTGTGTATGTACTCATGGCGTAGGGCGTGCGATGAACAAAACCACAAGGGGGTGGCCTACACGTCGATACCTCCGGTTACATGATCAAGGTTGCCTACCGCCACCCTTCTGGGAGGAGGCTTGTGTAGTGACCAACGATCAGGTGGCTTCTCCAAGGATCCCGGCTGCAACCATGTTTTATTGTTTGTCTGTTCTGTACGCATGATTCTGTGTACGCCTGCTATAGGAGACCTGATATGAACTCAATGCCACTTTTATGAGCCGTGCAACTAATTGCACTTCGCGCTCCTCTTCTTTCTTCCCCTGGTTGCTGCCGTTGGTCCCAGATTAGGCTAGAACTAACTGCTTATCATATTTCCTAACGTTGATGGAAATATGCGGTTTGTTTCCAAACCCTGACGTGTTCTTTTCGTTTGATGTCTGATGGGACTACGTTTCGACTGCTCCTCAGGGAAGGTGTTTTAACTTGTTAGTGGATGAGGCTCGAGCGCATACCAACTTGTCCGCTGCAGAGATCCAACTTCGTAACCTGTTCATCGCCGGCAGTAATGCTCCGGATCTACATAGACAACTATTGCTTGTCCCAAATCCTATGTATCAAAATACCAAACTCATCTGTCAACAGTACGAGGACGTTAGTAATACAGTCCGTATTGTTAGTTCTAGTGGGACCCCGGTCTTTTTTGGATCGATGAAAAGGCCATCTACAAAACACGGTTCTCTGTGGCTATTCAATTCAGCTCTTAATATGGTTCTCGAACAGTTTCTCAAAATTCTCCGCATCAGACGACATATTTCACTAGCAGATTCGGGAATTGTGCCGCATATGGCAAGAAACATTCAAGATACACATGCATTCACCGCAGCTCCGTATGCCACATGTAAGGGAGTGTCTGTAAGTCGAGCAGAAATTTTCAGTTTGTAGAAGCTGGTCAGAATGAATTTGATGTTGCACGCGACAAGGTGGAGTTCTCTACTTTGACAGTTGATTCAGCTACTTCAGGGCATCTATTTCACACTCTTTTCGCAGTACTTGGCACGAGGCATGATTTTATTATTGACACTGGTAGTGTAGAATACATTATACCACAAAGACATCTATCACAGTTCTATTCAAATTACACACTGCATCCTTGTTCTGTAACCATAGAGGTATAACTGGTCATTCCATTCCCGTTTTGGATACAGTCGCTATTCCGATCTTTAACGAACAATCCAAGCCACTCGATTGCAACCTTGTTGTTACTCATCATGGCCTATTCATTTCGCAGCCAAAGGTTTTAAAAATGCCTCATATCCAAGTGTTTTTGTTTGTACCACCGAATGATTCCACAAGCTTAGAAGACCTAATTCTGAAATGCTCGAAGGCCACGGACGGCATGAAGGTACCCCCAGTTGAACTAGAATTAACTGGTGGTCCGGTTTTTCTGAAGCGTCGCATGATTCCCTATGGACTTCGTGAACCGGCAACTAAGGCGCTCAATGAGCTGGTAGAAAAGCGCGCCATTGAGCCTGTTGATTCGTCCTCTTGGGCCACGCCGATTGTGACACCCTTGAAGTCTGATGGGAATACTCCGCGTACATGTGGAGACTATCGACTTACTGTAAACCGATGCCTCAAGCAACATACGTGTACTACTGCTGAACCTGAGTACATTCTGAACAAACTTTTGGGATCCAAAGTTTTCTCCAAGATTGACTTGAAGGACGTATATCTACAAATTCTTATGGATAAGGCATCAGTGCCCATTACAACAATCAATGCACCTTGTTAACTACAATTTCACATTTCACCTTCTTCTACTCACAAGTTTACAGTAGTATGCCCTCATCTCCGAATTTTACGTGACTCGTCCGTTTGCGATATTCGCTCTTACTCTTGACTCTTTGATACTGTGAAATTTATTCCACTTCCATAAACACTATATCGCACGTGAACAATTGAACTGCATTCGACTTTCATACCAATACTTCAATTCCTACCACATTCTACCACATTTGTTAATATGAGTAACTCTAACCCATAGCATATGGCTATAAGTAATCGGACACTATCACGTTTCTGCTACATTGTTGTATGCGCTTGTAAACCTGGTCGTAAGTTGCTGTATATTTAAATTGTTTATTACTGAATTTGTAGAACCGCTCTCGGTATCGGTGTATGTATATTTACGTATAATCTTCTGCCTTCTGCCCATGTTAAGATATATATATCCAGCCCAGACCGTGCGTAAAACTAGGCTACTAGGACGCATATTTGGATTCTTCCGCTGAATTAACATAAGTTGATCAGTTGCGTACGCATAATGAAAGAAAACTACGACGGATGTTCTATCGATGATTTGCAAGATGATAATGACGAGGTTACGGTAACCGAGAAGCTGGCTACAGTTGAATTGCGTATAAGGGAATTAGAAAAATTGATATCAAAGTCCGCGATACAGTACCCAGCTGACACATGTCTAAGGATTTATGAGCCTGATGGTAACTGCCAGATAATTTGTGCAGAAAACAAAGTGAAAACTCTTATTTTTATGTCTTTAATGATGCTGCCTGTACCTCGTTTGATGCTCCTGTTAAAAGACCTGTGAGTTTTGATATTGATATGTTCGCCGAGCTTGGTATTTAGGTTGCAAGCGTTTCATCACCAGGCGAGGTGACATCATCAGTACGTAAGTGTGAGTGTCGGATCGGTGGCTGAGTGGTATAGTGGTGGAATGCAACATGACGGTTTGCGAGACCGAGTCCTGCCGGAGGCGTGTGCGAAGAATGTCGATAGGTCGTCGAACAGCCCTCAGGAAGCGAATGAGCTTGGGAAGATTATTAATTCCCTGTCGAACCTTCCAATACGGGACATAGTTAAATTCAATGGGGATCCGATGAGGTACCGGTTGGTTATTCGTAGTTTTCAGTCCATCGTGTTGAACATTGTGCAAGATCCGGAAGCCCGTTTACCTTATCTGATTCATTATTGTGACGGCGAAGAACGAGAAGCTATCAAAAGTTGTGCCATATTGGAACCTGAGGGAGGTTTTCGAGATGCGATGGAGACATTTAGGACGAGGTTCGGTCGTCCGCCCTTAATAGCTTGGACCCACATCAGTCAGCTAGTTGGTGGACCGACCGTGCGAACGAATGATGGGGATGCATTAAACAAGCTAGTAATACAGATGAAAGCCCGCCCAAATACATTGCAGCAGATGCAGTACGAGGCAGATCTGTGGCAGCGATAGTTAGACGATTGCCTCATGCGTCACAGCTTGAATGGTTCAAAAAAGCCTCTGGCATACTTCGAACACCTCGAGAATCCACTTTCGAAGACTTGTTGGAATTCGTGTGTGATTGTGCAGAGTTAGCTGCTGCGTAGGCTACGTATACGGGAGAGTCGGGCCAAAGACGCGATGGGTTTTATAAGAACGAACGACTCGAGGCCCGTGGAAGCAGTATTTCCTCACTAGCCACTAACATGACGGACGAACCAGGACGGGGTTACGTCTTACCTTGTTTAGAATGTGAAGGCAATCATCACATAGATCAATGTTCACGATTCAGAGCTATGGGCATAGCAGTACGGTTGTCGACGGTATCAAAGAAAAGGCTATGCGAGTTACGCCTCAAGGCTAATCACTCTCCAGTGAACTGTAGGTCCAGAAACAAATGTGGTTTGGGTGGTTGTCAGTCCAAACATCACCCCCTTTTGCATCGCTAAAAGGCAACCCTTTCCACGTTCGAACAAGCAGTAATAAACACTACAACCTCATCTAACAGACAAATAGCTCTGGCAGCAATCCCGAGTAGGTTGCGTGGTCCTGAAATGACGATAGAAACCAACGCGTTACTCGACTCGAGATTTGACTGGACGCTTGTCGATAAGCAGTTGTTACGAAAGCTGAAATTGCCAATCAGGTTGGCTATACTTAACATTTCAACGATAACGAAAGTGTCCCTAGTTCTCTCATCTTCAACGGAGATTGATTTATATCCGATAGATGGCGACAAACCGATATACGTAAATCAGGCTTGACTCGTAAGGAAGATGCTCCAGGTCCAGGGAGTAGCACCATCTTCAGAGCAGCTTACGCGTTGGAAGCATCTGCAAGATGTCACTTTTCCAGATAATCGTGGTCTGCAAATTGGAGTATTTATAGGAATGAACGTACCGGAGACCCACTGGACACTCGAACATTGACGTGGAAGTCTGACGGAGCCGTTTGCGACACGTAATCCGCTTGGTTGGATGTTAATGAGTCGCGTTGATGGAGGAGGGAAGAAGGGCTGGTGTATCGACGCTATATGGGGTAAACCTAACGAAGACTGCGCTCTCCATGAAAGTATGTACCAATGGGAATTTTCGGGACCAAATGGTTGTCGTCTGACCATGTCCGTCGAAAAAAAGATGCGCTCCAACAGATGAAATTGTCTATTGCGAAACGTGGCCTCCATTACGAAATTAGCTTGCCGTAGAAGTATGGTTGCCCGGCGTTGCCCAACAATTACTCAGTCGCTTACCAAAGGTTGATATCACTTAGGAAACAGTTTACGAAAGACTTTGCAATGCATCAGTTACATACTACTGCTGTAGATTAGTTGGTAAAAGGGTTTGCCGAACTCGTGAATAAACAACTGATGAAGGGACCTGATCTTGTCAACAGTTATGTCGGTGTTCTGGGGAGATTCAGAGTTGGACGTATCGCAGTGGTGGCCGATATTGAGGCCATGTTCTATCAAGCCAAGATTTTTGCAAGTGACAGAGACTGTCTACGATTTTTGTAGTGGCCTAATTTACAGTTCCATCAAGAACCTGCTGTATTTCGCATGATGATTCACCAGTTTGGAGCTACATCTTCCCCCAGCTGCGTCAGTTTCACACTCAGCCGAACGATAGAAGATTGTGTCAAGGAATTTCCCCCTTTTTATCAGTTATGAAGGAGAGTTTCTACGTAGATGCGACTCCGCGGAAGAAGTTCGAAGTCTAGCCTCCCTGTTCTTAGTGGTTGTGTCTAAAGTCGGCTTTAATTTGACCAAGTAAATGAGCAAGGATAGTCAAGCATTGCCTATTCAGTCGACCGATTCGGTTTCCAGTGACTACGTGAACCGTAATCAACGATTTTCTTCCATGCATTCAATGCTCGGAGTAATGTGGGATGACTGCGGCGCCAATATTTCTCGAAAAAAGAACGTGAGTAACACAGTCAAAAATCCTCTTGATTTGACTGTCGATCTCGACTGCTCCAAGATCTCTCCAGGTGGGCACTTTGCAACTGGAAACGCCGTGGCTTTCCCGGTACAGACGGATGATGGATAGCAAGCCACGCCAAGTTCCCCCTAATAGCATATCCCATATAGTCACCTAGGTAGCGCCTGGAGACTCTTGGGCGCTGGTCTCAAAAGCGTTTCGCCGTACAAAAGCTCACCCACGCACCCGATTTTGCTCTCCTCCTAGTTACTACGCATTATTATTTTAGTTCATTCTTATTTGTTGCTCTACCTCACGTACATTGCTCCCCAGTCCATCAGATGACCTGCCGATGCAGGAACAGAAACAGCAACGAGTGAAACATTGAAACTGCATGCACATTTATTATCCGTTATCATAAGGTTACAACACGGTTGCTGGGAGCAGCATATTGCCGTTTTAACTTTCCTTTCGATGATATTTCACATGATGTCCTCGGTCGCTGACCTTCATTGTCCATATATATTGCGTATATCTGAAGAGTGTTAGCAAGGTAATGGGCCGGGCGCTGTAAAGTTTTGTGCAATGTTCTAACTGACGTTCGGAGTATTCGTTCACAGTTAGCTACCATTAGGCCCCCAATCCATCCTGGACCAGATGGTCATCAAGCAAAGGGGTGAGGATATTCCCGTCTTCTTACTCACTTTGTTTAACAAACCACTTTTATCAAGCGCTTTCCATCCTCACTGGAATAGGTCAGTCATCAAGCCTCGCCACAATAGTGGTCCAAGGCAGGACGTTAGTAACCACCTTCCCATCGACTACACGTCAATCCGCTCGGGAATGTTTGAAAGGATAATGGAAGCGTACACTGTCGAGTTCTTAGGGTCAAAAACCTCATGAACCTTTCACAGCACAGTTTCCCTAATGAAGGCTCTTGTATGATATGTCAGCTGAAACTCTGAAACCATTTACCGATGTCAGTCGACACAAGAAACATGGTAATTTTCTTACTCATGAGCACACAAAAAGCTTTTGATAGTGTGCCTCATTAGCGCCTCTTGATCACAATAGCGTCTTTAGCATACAAGATTCCTTGTACAGCTGGCTGTTGCCATACCTTGAAGGCTGCACCCAGACAGTCAAAATAGGATAGAATTGCTCAACACCAAAACCAGTGACCAGTGGGGTGATCCAGGTAAGTGTTCTAGGTCCGTTACTCTTCTCAAAGTACATAAATGACCTATGCATTGTGGATAAACATGGCGAGCCTATTCTGCTTGCTGACGATATCAAAATCATTTACCAGTTCTGCCTACCCATTAACATTATTTCCCGCTTAAAAATACACAGCAGAACGTTACGTCAGTGGAGCTGTAGTACCGATGACGTTCTCCTTCAACCAATCGAACATAGTTACTTATGGTTGTAAACTGTCCAATGGTCCTGTCCTAATAGACGGTTATGATGTTGATACAGCTACTTCCGTCAGAGGTATAAGAATGTGGTATTCAATACGGTATCGTTTGGTTTCTCGGAACAAGTATGTTTTCGGGTTGCAAGACCTACAAGAACAACAGGCTGTATCAGAAGGACTTTCAGCCCCAGGCTGCAAAACTGACGCTTCACAAAATGTGTGCACGACCTCGATTTGAGTATTATACACTCATTTACTGCCATCTGCGCAAGTCTGGTAAGGTTATGCTAGAAAACATTCAACGATCATTTACCAAAAGCTTCTCCGTGTATTCTCCTCCGCTGACCTGTAGACAACGCTTTTGAAGCTTTGGAGTTAACCACTGGCTGCGCAGACTAACCCTGATTCTCATAATTCCTTATAAACCCACACACCCGGGCGCCATCACCACAGCGTCTACTGCCCACTCACAACACAGCCCTCCATATAGTCTAAAAAATAAAGGTTTGAACTTACCAACCCTGATATCTCGGAAAACTATATGCGCAAACTTCACTGTAAATTATTCCTACATTTAGAATAAACTTCCGAATGAAATCGGAGCCATTAGCAACTTACCGCGTTTTAAAAATGGTTTGGACAGCTATCTTACATTATCAAACATATTGTCAACCTTCAAACTGTGTGTATCCTCTGATGACTTTTCTGAGTGTAGTCCGGGAAACATTAAGCCGTCAACTGGGTATAACGTGGATAACGACCCCCACTGTCATACTCCCCTCCAAATCGGTTTGCTCGAGTCGGTTCATTGAATCATTTACCCACACCCCCATACAACATTTGGTCTACTACATGCTCACGAAATTGTTATAAAATCAACGTTATTTTGTCCGTGTATAGGCATTTCACAGATTGCTGGAAAACATAAAATTGGCGTTTATCACCAAATCCCGCAGGATGACGTCATATGAACTATACTTGGATGAGCCACATCTCATGGGGCCTTCCATATCGTCCACTCGCTTTTCCCGTTGCCTGGATAAATCCCGAATAAGCGCGAAGTACCATAACAACCAGTTGACAGAGATATTTATTTCACCAACGAGAAAAAAACATGAGATCGCATGAATTCCTCATGGTGAATGTGATCACTCCGCCATTTCTGTAGCGCTCCTATTTGTTTATGGCTAACTGCTTTGAAGTTACAGTTAGCATTTGTATCCTCTCCCTTCTCTCACATTTTGTATGCGCTTAAATGTTTGTTTGAACGAGTATGGTTACCGGCAGGCCACCCGCGCACTCGAACGTTTCTGCTCCAGTGCCTGCTCGCGTGACGTTTTGCTGTGTTAACATTTCATCTCGCACTTCGTTCGCTCTCGTCGATTTTACGTGTCGACAATATATTTCTCGTCTACTCGTTGCGTTGTTCGTAATTGATCGGCCATAGCCCGTCTGAACTCTACAAATTGGTGAGCCCGTTTACGATATATATATCAGTGTATACCTGAGTTCATATTTTTCATCCCTCCATCACTTTTTGGGTACATAAATTGTATATATATATATAGTTCATATATATATGTTTATATCGTTTCCATTCGCTCGGTCGCTATGGCCACTAAAGAGGTGAAGTCCGAATTCTCGTCTTCGGTGCCGTTGATCGCGCTAGCTGTTCCCGCTTTTGGGGATCTCGACCCAGAGCTGTGGTTCGCTGTGTTTGAAATAGAGTTCGGCAACCGGCGCATAACAACAACAAGTTCTCGCAGCTTATATCGCGTCTTCCCCGAGATATGCTGATCCTGATTAGTGATATTTCACTGGGGTCAACAACCGACCGTTATGAGTCCGCTAAGCAGACGATTCTTAAGGAAACACAGTCATCCGATAAAATGCGTTTGGAACAACTGTTCCAACGACTACAGTTGGGGGACAAGAAGCCGTCGGTTCTTCTTCGGGAGAT
>QNGE01006355.1:0-20161 GCA_008508345.1 Paragonimus westermani
AAGTTTCTAAGTTTCGTTTGAATTGGTGTATAGTCTTACTGGACCTGATTGCGTGCTGGAGTTTCTTCCAAATGCTGGAATATATTACTAGGAAAAAGTTGCACGCAGTATTTTCCGGGATTTAAGAGCTTCCAAGGTGAAGTCGTTGTTTCTGAGGTTATACTTCGGCCCGTTTTGTAAGCTAGTTACGAGGCTGACGGTGAATTTATTGCCATAGACCAAATTATACAGGAGTTATAGGTTAAGCTTGAGTCACCGTAACCGGAGTGGATCGAGTGCAAGCGTCCGGCAGAGTTCTATGCAGCCTAGAGGAGATGGATAACTCAATAAGCTCTTCGTGAATACACGTTGAAGGCTCTCCGGAGTTAGCCCATTAGACTTGCGCAGGTGGCCATATATGAATGTGCAGTACTCAAACTGGTGTCGTACACATAGTTTATAAAGGGGTAATCGTGCTGCAGGCAGGAAGAATGAGTGTTTAATGTAACCTATCGCCCTTCTGGTTTTAGCGACTAGGAACGATACATGTTCTGCGAAGTTGAATGAGTTTCAGTAGCGTGAACCCAGGTCACGTACTGTGTTGGTGATTGACATGCCGTGACCGTTCAGCTTTATAGAGCCATCTGGCACGTTACAACCATGCACAACGATAGTGGATTTATTGACTGAAAATTTCATCAGCCAAGTTTGACACCAATTCTCTAATGACATGAGATCCTTCCGTATATTTTCTAAACATGGATTTAGATTGCCAGGAGGGAAGCTGTGAACAAGTTTGATATCATCAACGAATAAGAATAGTTTGCCGTGCTTGATAACATGACATATATCGTTTATATATATGAGAAAGAGTAACGGTCCCGGAATACTTCCTTGTGTCACGCCACTAGTAACTGGTCTGGGCGTTGAGCTATTGTCTCCTATTTTCACTGTTTGTGTGCGGCCTGTAAGGTATGAAGAAAACCAGCTAAGTTATGGATCACGTATACCAAAGGATGCTGTTTTGAGCAGAAGACGCTTATGAGGCACACGATCGATGATCTGACGCAAATCTTGCTGGCCGACCAACATCTGCCTCAGTGGTATTTGAGACGTAGGATCTAACAGGTCACTTGTGATGCTCTCTATTGCAGCTGACCTGAAGGGGTACTACCAATACACCTCGAATACGTTGATGCCTCTTAGGACCAAACATCTGTCTGATGTGTCCACGGGTAAACTGGAAAACATCAGACAAATCAGAAGTTGCACTTTTAAATAAAACAGCCCTTCCGGACACATGCACAGAGCCAAGGCTTTGATAGTCTCACTGGTAGCACCGGACGAATCTTTCTTCGCATCGCGATTATTTTTGATGCAGAAAGCAAAACCACCGAACGACTTTTTGTAGCTCAGTCGGAAGGTCCTGAGGAATTTTAATTAGACGCGTTAGGTTGCGCACTGTGATGTCTAGAAACCGTGTAGGCAGAATCTCCGTTACGAAAAGCGCTAAGCAGTTGATTTCGGCCATCAAACCATCCTGGGGGAACTTCTCTACAGACTCCTTTAAATTTCCAACGATGGGCTGCAATCATTGAGAGAGTCCCCGGGTAGTGGTCTGCCTGCTACACGGGTTTTCCTGAGCACCACGTTAATCCGCTTTGGAGATGTCCTCGTTCAGAGCGGGTCACGCGCACTTGGTGTTCAACCTTCCTGTATGTTAGTGAGGAATATTGAGACGAACACCGATAACTGTGGATTACCCGCCAGAGCACTGGAGTTGTCAGATATTACTCTTAAACATCCACTTTCGTTTCCCTCTACGAACTTTCCCAAATGAAGGTTATGAAGGGTCCGTTTTAGTGCTCACCTACGGCCGATTGCTGTCCGCTGCATTGATCAGGTCATCATCTCAGACTGATACTGCTACCGCGTCAGCAACAACGCCGACTTCGCACGGTTTACTTACAACAGTATCGTAAGCAGGATCATTGCTCAGCACAAAGTGATGATGCAGTTGTGAAACCAGGTGAAGTGACTACGGAAGACAAGACGCGCTCTTCTGGACACAGGCACTAGTGTCCAGGGCACTGCATTTCGGCTCAGAAGAGGTTCGACCAATAAGTGTGATATAGAAACACTCATCAGTCAACTTGTCCGATTCCACGTCAGTCACACGATCAGCCTTGCGGTCAGTTGCCGACAGCCCAGCTGCAAGTTATTCGAGCTCGCCGACCTTAGAGAGGACCTGTCCGAGAATAACGACTCATTTGACATCCTCGCGTGAACTCGTGACCCATATGTCAGCGCTGTAAAGCTGCATCTCCCTCGCTCACGCGGAGCAATACTATTCTGGCTAACAGTCCCAACAGCACCAGTGGTACTAGCGTGCGCACTGGTCACACAGCACACTTCCCGAGGAAATGGCGGTGTGATCACTACAATCTGGTCGGTTGCAAACCGGTGAAGACATTAACGTCATCTCATCTCCGGATTTCTTGACGCTTCTTGGTTTGCCCTCCACAATCAAGCGAGGAAAGAAAAACAAGGAATATGCGGAATGGTGGCAGTGTTTACGTTGCGAATGGTGGTTGTAATGTCAGCCAACAGTAAGAACACTAGCAGCAACCTCAGACGCCTCGGCAATGCCGTCCGACCAGTGGGAAATTCTTTCGTTAAAAATTCAAGTTTATTCCCACGAAAAGCTCAATTCTTCAGTGAACCAAATATAGTTGACACCTGCAATTTAGCATTGGCGGCGGTAACAGAAATTTTCTGGGCCCTGTCATAATAATAATGGTCTCCGGTAAGCAATTCGTGGCAAGAAGATCGATTCTCACTGCAACTGCAAGAGAACGAACCGAGCACCGTGACCACAAGATTTCAACTTCCGGAGTAAAATAGAAACGGTGCACAAATCACAGGTGCCTGATAAAGAAATTTGAAATCACACTCCAAAAAGCACAAAATAAGTAAAAAAAATTGTTGCCACATATCAAACTTATTTTCAAATTAACCCGTGTTCTAGGCCTCTACAATATTACCACGGTCAATGAGAAATTTGAGCCAAACAGCTAACCTCGGCCTTACTTTCTCGATTGTGAATTTATCGTCCCTTGAACCTCAGTCTTGGGACATCAGAAACAAGCGAGCTGGAAGAACTGTGTCAGTGCAATGGGCAACTCTGTGCGCTCTTACCTTCTGTCGCTCAAACGAGACTATGGTCGGCGATTTTAGTCTTGGAAGCCTGGATGTTTCGTTATTTAATCGATTGCTAGCCCGCATGTGACCTTTAGATACCTAGGATCTGGTCGTAAGGCGCTAGATATTATGTGGCTTATTGAAACGTTTTACTGTATGTCCGTTCACGATTTTAAGACACCGTTCAGGAGGACGTCCGAGACTGAGGCACTTCCAACCGGCTTCATATCATCTGCGTGCGGACAACATGGACTGGTTATTTGTAATTAAAGTTATTTGTACATACTAGGATTGGCACAGGAGCAACCACTGAACATTGTGATGCACCACCTAACCAATGACCCCCGTTTGACAGCATTCCCTGCATATTCACCCAACAAGGTCTGTCAGCCAGAAACTCGTGGATACCTCCGAATACAGTAGGCAACATTCACGCTTTTTTCAGTATTTATTTTGATTGGTTGTGGTTAAGAAGATTAGAGGCTTTCCTGAAAACCTGAATAATATATCACGATCACTTCTCTTACTAGCTTCTCTCTGACAGCGCTCAGAACGTCAGCAAATTGGAAATACAGGATCCACTCTTTAGAAAACCATCTCAATCTATCCTGAGAACTTTATGTACACAGAGAAATCCACAATCCTTCCAGAAGATATGAGCTAAAGAACTATTTTAAGAATACGACTTCAGCATGATGATAATACAAAAAATACCAATTTCCACTTCTCAACGCATATAAGAGAAAAATGTTAAGATGTGCGCGATTATTAGAGATGATTACAGGTGACACAGAACAACAAGTGAATAAGTGGTACTTCAACCATGAAATCTGCTGCCATAAAGGACTTAATCAGAAAAAATGCTTGTAGATGACAACCTCGACTTTCACAGAGAAAAGGTTCCTATTTCCACAGATTGAATCCAAAACATGTGATATCATGTAACTTTACAATTTCACAAGGTTCTTTGTGGGCCGATGTCCCAAATGCGCTCAGATGCACTTTCAAGGGCTCTCTTTATCATTTGATATAACTGGTATCGGGAACTTGTTGAAATAGGTCGGCTTCGGCGAGGGGTCACGGGAACTTCCAAAATCCGGCGAACGGTTGGGCAGACATCAGCACAGGAACCCATCAATTGCTGGTCACGATCGAAAGATAGAAAATCTTGTAAATTTTCCGGTCACCATGAGGTCTAGTGCGTCCATTCGTCGCAAAAGATTCTCTCGCACAAAGAATGTTTCCGGAATCAGGAAAAGAACGTAATCTTAGGTGTCAAGTAAGAAAATATGAAGTGATCTTATGTGCTATGAAGAATGGAGTGAATACAAGATTTTAACAGACATATTTTTGCGTTGGTTAATGAAGCATGTGAGGCGCTCGACCTGTTTCTATGGCATTTTTGCGATAACTGAATGACCGGCAGCCATCTATAGATTAATTATCACGTAATAATAGGAACCCTGTACTAAGTTTCAAGTCAGTTTGCTTTATAAGGCCGATGTTTGAAGTGGCATCCATACTCCATATGAAACAAAAGTTGTCAGATGTTTCGCATGGAAGGTTTGAGGTAGGGAAAGGAATAAAAGAAATGAATCCATCTTTTCGTGGGACTGTATAAGACATCGTGTTGGCTAATTAATTCAATGACAGGAATGACCAAAATATGGTAACACCAAAAAGGTGAAGCGGTAACGGATGTATACAAGAAGCAAGCGTACAAATAGAAGGAAGACTTATCAGAAATGAAAAATTGACTCCGTGACAGGTCAATATCCGTCGGGCTGGATGAGCCACCGTCCGAGAGAAGGACAGCGCCAGAAGGTAGGTTTGGACAACGACTGATAGATAATTCCATACACAACGTGAGATGAAGAACGTTCGACGTTATTAGATCAACAAACGCGTGAAGCTAAAAATGTCTCGCCGTGCGATTACTTCATCGGCCCAAACATTCACGTCTATGAAGAAGACGCAGACGTGGCGCGGTAAATCCGGTTCATTAGCGAAGACAGCAAATCCAGAAAATGATGATGATGCTTTGAAACAAGATTACAGATAAAGCTAACGAAGCGATAGACACAGAATTGTACAAAAATAAACTGCAAAACATAGCTATGAACTGTAGACATTACAGTGCTCTCCCGACAGAACGTTTGTGGGTTAAAGGCACGAAGAACAGCAGTGGGGAGAAAATGAACCGAACGGTCAATAGCCACAGCACGTATTGTAATCTCCTGGGTGATGCGGCCAATGTATCGACCGTCCTCTATGTGTGGTGCGTTTTTCACAATGATCCATAATCTATACGCGAAATTTCCACGGAAGTCGGAGGACCGAAAATTAAGGCCACATAAAAACATAGTTCATTTCCACCAGGTGTGATGAAGAACTTTGTTTTGCAACACCCCAAAAGGAATTTCGCCCCATGGTGTTGTAGGTGAATGCGTTGTAATACGACCACGCGACTGCCGGTCCCCCAATAACGTTCTTGATGCGTTTTCCCATGCAAACGGTAGAGAACATACGGTTGGTGAACATAGGATTGGATAAGGTACAAGTGTACAAACAGCTGATATGGCCTACTCTTCCGAACTCGTAGTATACCGACAACGTTATTCACCAGCTTTGTGGGTACACTCATAGGTGGGTGCGCCCGTGATGTTATGAGAATATTACTGATGGGTGATATTAGGAAATCCGTTGACTGGAGGAGAGTCAACAATCGTATGTCAACTTCTTTTCACACCTGGCCTCAGCCGTTGTGGGTGAGTATAGTCACAACCAGTCTTCATTCCTACCATACAGAATCTGTCATGAAGAAGACATCCCGATGCAAACTACGCTGATGTGTAAGGGATACTTCGAAGATGGATTCTGATAGGCAGGTGGAGGGCAACCAAACAAGTTGAAGATGTGATTAGCAAAACGTTCGTATTGTGAAATCCAACATCTACAACTGAGGGTTACGAATGTTGCGACTATAACTGACCCGCCTAATATAAAACTGTTTACGTGCGTTTTTCATCCTTCCTGTGAAATTGAAAACCGCTCTGTACGCAGTGGGAGCGGATTTCTTTTCATAACCTGGGGAAAATAATTTGAACGGTCGAAGTTTCTGATTGGTTGTTGGATATATTCGTTGGCAAATTACTTGATATTGGGGTTTTCTTACATGTAAACGGAGACCAATTATGAATTGTCCGCCATAGGAATGTATGGCAACACAGAAAAAAGCAACGTAAATGCGTTGAATCGTACAGTGACACCTGTACACGATTACCTACATGCACACACATGTGCATATCTGATTATGTCGAATGAAGTCCACGTGATTATGGGTAGATGTTGTAGCGACCCTGTTTGTTTATTGCCAACTGCGTTAAAGTTACAGTTAGCATTTGTACTCTTTCTCCTATCCACATTTTGTATGCGCTTAAATATTTGTTTGGATGAGGATGGTTACCGGCATGTCACCCGCGCCCTGGAACGTTCGGCTCCGGTGCCTGCTCGCTTGACGTTCTGCTGTACTAATGTTTCATTTCGCTCTTCGCTTACTTTCGTCGATTTCACGTGTCAGCATTACATTTCTCGTCTACTCGTTGCGTTGTTCGTAGTTGGCCGGCCGTAGCCCGTTCGAACTCTACGAATTGGTCACGTCGGGCCCACTAATTTGTAGAGTTCGAACGGGCTACGGCCGACCAGCTATTCTTAATTCATAAGCATGTATATTATACGTATTTATAGAAATCTTTCTGCATTTCAATGCGCATCTGTCCACATGTATGGGCTGCCAGGCCAGCAAACGTCTGCGTATCCTCGAGTGTGCATCCATTGTACGCGCCACTGAGTTCAGTACGAACACTAATTCGGGAGACAAATTAAAATATATCGTAATTTGTATATTCCTGGCAAGATTATTTGTAACATTTTAACTAAACTCGATATGGTTTCCATTTCATCGAATTTTCGGACATTTTGTATGAAAGGAAACCGACTCTCATACGCAGTGTATCAGGGTGGCTTCCGGTTTGACGCGGTTGAGCTCACTAGGCAAGCAAGAATTGAACGACATGCGACTAATTTGTTAAGTAGAGCAGCACGCAAATTTTTATTTATCTGTTGCTAAACGCTGCCAAAGTAATCCTTAGAACACCCGGAACGGTTGTGCTACCAGAAACGTTGCTTTTCATGAATGCTGGTGGTGAGCCCTGAATCGAAAGCACTGGAATAGATCTGTGCCAACACATGTAAAAATATCTTCCTTAACACTCGTTGTGAAATGTGGAATAGTCTCAAGGAAATACCCGTCTAAATTCTTTAGTAAACATCACAACAGTGACCTACCTGGACAACGTTGAAGAACAAAAAAGATTCGCCGATACTTCCTCTACAACATTATCCACCGATTTGATAGGGCTGCCTGCTGAACATCCTCGATCAGCTAGTCTGACAGAACGACGGTATGAGCACAGGAACAACCCCTTTACATTTATAAAGCATTGCCCGTCATTTTCCACGCAACAAAGAAAGCAGGATGGTGAGATTTTCCAACTTAGCACCCTCTAAATTATAATGAAATGGTGTGATTAAACAAAGTTGACGTGACCAGCTCAGGTGCGCGGATATATGTTCCAGCAGGAAAAAACCCTTGCGTGTTTGGTCAACATTCTTGCTAGCCAAATGACACAAAATTATATCTGTTGCCTGTCGGTGAGCGGTCCAGAAGGAACTCTCAGAAATCACTCGGTGAACGGCTCTGTCCCACTGTCACTAGGGCCAGTTCTTTCATGTATTTCTGGAATCACCACTGATAATCGCGCTTTAAGCCGCATTGGCTCGCGTTGTCACGAGTGTTAACGCTTGTTGGTTGGAAGAGATGGACTTGGGGTAAATTTTTCTCTAAAACGTGCTCATATTTCATGTGTTAGCAAATCTTCCTCCTACCATCCTTAGCAAGGGCGTTGCGCCGTGTGCTCTCTCATTTAAGAGAGTGCATCTGAGCGGTAGTTGACTTTATTGCGTATCTGGCGCACTTTAGTAACAAGGTCAGTCGTACATAGCAAATATATTTTCAATGTTTCTCACTAATTTCCAGCACTTTTGCGCATCAATGCATGATTGCAAGCAGACGATGAGCGACTCTCCAGTTCCTCAGATCGGAGACAGTGCTTGGCCCTTGATACTCACAGTGGACGATGTACCAAAAACAATGAAGAGATTATCACCAGCAGTTTTGTCATTTCTATTTGGAGCTTGTCACTACCTTTAAGTGAGCGGTAGCTGACAGAAATACTGTTGCTAATATTGCTGCCACGTTTCACGCCCATAATTTCCATTTTCATTTAATCTGTCCTCGTTTCTTCCCGAAACATAAGTTATGTTCTTAGAGCTGTCGGTTGCAGTTCAGGATTGTGAGCCTGAAAGATTAGTTTGTGGGCTGTTCGCAAGCCGCTAAAATTCTCCAGTGGATATGACTGATGGCACATGAACTTTATGGTGGTTTGATGCTATTGAAAAGCAAAAATGAGCGGGGTTCTGAGCACTGAGTCATGAAAGTTTCTCAGGCGATAAAGATTTTATCTGAGAAGGTAGTAGACTATCAAACTTTGTGTAACATCGTAGAGGTTATTACACTATCAAAGCTAAGATGGTAAGCAGTGTTCGCAGGTGGCCAACAAAACATGGATACAGTTGAACAACTACATACCCCCAATCTTAAAAGGTGTTTTTTATAAAGACCGGTGTTCATGGGCACTCTTTCTAGCTTGCACTGTTTCCTCTGCATGCTCTAGTCTCTGGATAGATAATAATACATGAGGTCAATACATAGAAACCTGGTCTTTGCTATAGCGGTTGCTTCAAGCTTGTAGATCGAGCTGTTTATTATTTTTTCAGGTTGCCCCAACATGCACCGACATTTTGCCGATTGGGTCCAGAAAAGTTTAGTCGGTGCACCTCAGAACCAGGAGTTTTTCAACTTGGAGATGATTTGCTCATCAAAGTTACGGACATGACTGTGGATTCAGATAACACTGTTTATAGGCGCTGCGGGTGACCATCCGTCAAGCAGTAGCCAGTGTGACGATGAGAAACACAGAGACATGTAAATGGAATCCGCAGGTCACTCAGCGATTGAGATTGTACAGGAAATGGCCTAAGGATAAAACAAGCTGGAGTTAGTCCTGACATCAAGGGTTGGCGCTATCCATGACTGACCTGAGATATAAACTAACGTGCATACGTACCACACATGAAGCTGTTTCAATATGGGAGAAGCGAACAAAGTATTAGGCAAAACGTTGAAGAACCAGTGACTTCTAAATAGGATGCTCACTTAGGGTTTATTGTTCAGCATTATCTGGACTGGTATTATTAGCATGTGTCTTACACTCCATAGGATTGACGGTCAAGCAAAAATGCGCCGAGGAGTATTTCCTGGTGAGTACTTGATTTGGCGCATCCTTGAACGCAACGGTAGCAACCTCCTCAGGGAGCACACTCTAGCATCGATGTGAACATAGGAGAAACGGTCAGTTCCCGCGTTTGCATCTTTTTTCCTGCTTCTTCGACTTCAGATAGCGTTCTCCTAGAGTTTTTCTCAATAGGAACGGTTGTTTTGGGACAGAGCTGATTTGCAGTTTGATGGTGCTTCCGAACGGATATCTTGTCGCTACGAAACTGTAAAAATTTCAGGAGGAACAATTCTAATTTCTGCAGACGGGTGGCAAATTTACAATGCCCAGTAATCGCTTGGTAGCATTGTGGTGACTGTTTCTACTTATTTTCATGTACCGACTGAAGAGCAACAAGCTCGCCGGCATATTTGGTATTGGATAATAAGCCACCAAGTAACGGAATAAGATGGAAAAGAAAGTGGATTGCACAGATTTTTGTATCCTTCAAGAAAACCGATTTTCAGGCTCTTAGGGCCAAGTGCTTGTGTGGGTGTAGGCAAATAAACCTAAGTACAGATTCGCGAGCTGTTTTAATTTTTCGAGGAGTATCCATTAATCGGTGAAGACGCATTCGTTGGTGTGGCAATCCCTCCAGCCGGTCAAACATAATCAATATATCAATCCTCATGGTTATCCAGAGAGAGGTCAATGAAAATAGTCACATCTCCGACGGCATCCTGTTCAAAATTGCCGAAGACTTCGACCGTACCCTTGATGGTCCTCTTGTACATAATGCAAGATAATATGGCATCCAATTAGAGGTTTTGCCCTGCATCATGCGATTTCTTGGTAACATGGTTACAGTAAAATCTCAGTCGGTATTTGCTTCTTCCACTTCGATTTCCAGCAGTTTCTCAAGGACATACACTTGTTCCGCGGTTGCTACTAATACACAACAATGTCCTCGACCTTGTTTTCAGCAACGCACCCATTTACTTTGACATCGCGGGTTAAGATCGCTTTAGTCTCCCTCTGAAAACAGCAGGTGTGCACATACGTCACTTGAAGGTCCACTCCGAGAATCTGTTCGTGATACTTAGTGCACTGATTGCAACCGATACCGCGAAATTCGCCCTCAAAAAGGACCCAGGGAATTAACTGTCGTCTAGTTTATCTTTTACGTAACACCATCGACTGGTCACAAGAAAGGGAGTTGAGACCCTTGGAATGATGAAAAGGGCTTATTTATCCATAGACAGGCATGCTTCCTAAACGCCCTGCGGATTCTATATAGAACCACTTCTTCAGTATGTGAATCGAGTTGTACGCACCGGCTTAGAGAACCGTTTAGTTGCCACTGAACGTGTTCAACTGGTAGCCACTACTACGATGGCTGACTTGCAGCATCTCCTCCCGGAGCCTCCTCTCGAAACAGTTGATCCTCATCCACCTGAGTTTGGATCGCTGCGCAGCGACTTAATTTCTACACAATTTTTGCACAGGACTCGTGAAGCCACTCTTTGCTCCAGTAGCCGATAAATTTCGATACAAGCTTCAGCCTCGGACCTTTCTCAGACAGCAGTTCTTTCACTGGAACGGTTTACCATTAGAACTTATTTGCTGTTCTGAGAAATGCTTCAATGTGTTGTTAGGTTGCCACTAACTTAATTCATTATCGGATCAGTATTCCAGTCAGTTTCGTTAACTCAGTGTTCTGCTCTGTTCTTGGTACTCTCTGTGACCCCAAGAGAGGTGTTTCACCCCGTTTCCAGTGATTGCTGTTCAGGTCGACATGGAACCGCTGGACATCGGAAAGGACACACTAACTGGGTCCGGGTGGCCCGTTCCTCCAACTGAAACCTATGAACACACCGCCCAGTAACCACACTTTATTGAAACGTTGGCTGAGGGACTCTAACGGACACTCGTTTGCCTCTTTGTTTAATTTAGTGGATCCGTTAGGAGTTTCGCTGTTGAGTACATCTGGTGTAAGTTTTATTACTCTCAGATGAGTGTGTCCAGAAATCACCTGGGTTCAACACCGGCTGCTGTTCTGTCTCTAGTGGACATTGCCGTCCTATCTAACATCCACACCGCAAATTTTGCACAGCGCTGTGTATTGCGGGTGCGCTCACTAGATCCCTTTGTACTGAAATAGATTCTAAGCCCATCCTAATGGTCATGAGCTTCTGCGTATTTTGCTCCATTCAACGTATTAGATACTTCAGCCAATTAAGGAAAGGAAGCACACGCTAAACGACAGGCATGAAGGCACGATGTTCCTCGTATACTAGTTGGTCGAACACACAGTTAGCCTTAAGTAATGCTTTTCCTCAAGGTTGTGACTGAACAAAGAAATGCCCGCTGGAGCCTGGGTGTATTTTACAGACACTTCGTAGAACGCAGGAAATCGACCGAAACAATGACGTGGTGGCTTTTAATGGAGCGTTGCAACATACTTCGGCTGATATTGCTCGGACGCCACCTGGTCGATTCCCGCAAGTATTTGGGCAAGTCGGGATTTAGGATAGCGTCGGGAAGCCACGGAAGCACACCTGCTGGCTGCAAGAACGTTTGGTAGCTGGCAAATATCCATAATGAAGGCTTTTGCGGAATACTCTGTTTCAATTAACTTCGTGATTTGAAACAGGTTCCAGTTGTTATAAAGCGTGATATCTAAAATGAGACAGGTGGCATGGGTCGCGCCTGACGCACCAACGTGTACTTTGAAAATCTTCAAGCGAAATCGGGTGGACCCATTTTAGGGAATCGACCATTAAAGAGGTATCAAAATGCTCTGGCAGATAAATCTGCGCTTACCTGGGCTTTTCTCACATTTAGACGGAGAAGGCTGATTCTCTGTGGAGGAAGCTGATTGCTTCTTGTATTTAACGGCAACTAAAACTCGATAATACCAATTGGGCAAGGGGAACAGCCGACGAGAAAGCTATATAGCTTGAAAAGTAAACACTGTAGTCCTGCCAACGACAACTCTAACAATTTGCCATTGGGGCACTGTTACTATTAGGTTGCTAGGCAAAGCTGGTCACGTTCTTGAGGCGCGATTCGACAGTGCAATCATTTTAACTGCCGGTATTTACAGTGCAGAGTTAAGATCGGCTCTCAGCCGACTAGCTATCACTCTTTCCAGCAATCGGCAAGGTGAGGTCGCTATTTGGTGGGTTCAAGGAATTCGATTCCCCGTGGCCTATCTCTGAGTACGCACTCAATCTGTTTGTTGCCTTATGTCAGTTGAGAAGTCCATGTGACGACTTAGGTGCTTCTAAAACTACTATACCTGAGACTGGAGTGTTTCCCAAATATCCGGGCAACGTGAACATGCATATGCGAGTCGATGTAGATTGACAGGGTGGGTTGGTTGCTGTTGCCTTTAGTCCCAGTGATATTTAGACGAACGACCGGCGGGCCTGGTTGTAGTTTGCACCCGGTCACTGTGGAATCCGGCGGGCAATTATGCACGGATGTCTGGCGAAATCAAAGACCAGTGCTACCATGTAGTTAGCACGACACTTAAGACGTACGGATCAAGTCAATTCGGCCCCGGTGCCGGTCTCACAACCTTCCTGATGAAAGATTTTAATGAGACCTTTACTTATTTTGTAACATCAGTCATGGTCGTAGTAAACGGTCCTCGTGTTCATAGTAAGGATCTCGACAGTACTGGTTATTTTGGATGAGCTTGCTCGATACCTAGAGTGTTAACAGAACCATGTAATTGGTTGCCACCATTTGACTGCCAGATGGAAAGACCAGCGACAACAGCTTCGAGCAAACTGAATCTTGTTGCTGCAAACTGGTTGAGCGTTTCCTCAGGCTTAGGGGCTAATGTACCAGTTGAAACACTTGAACAGGCCTTGAGAAATCACTCGGTTTAGAGTGCTACTGGTAAGGGTGTTATATTATCCACTAGGTTAGATAAAAATGCACATCGAAGTGCATCGGAGAATGTTAGTTTTTGAAGGACCTTGACCATAGTACTGTTTATCTGCATGCATGTTTTGTCTGGCTGCATATCCACTAGGTACCGGAGGTATTGACCCAAATTCTGTGTCATTTTTCTCAGATATACAGCGATTGAACCTTACTAATTTTATGCTTCCATGAGTGACCTATCATTGAGCTAACTGGTCAGTTAGCGCGTTTTTGTTGGCGGCAGACTCGTTTTGAAACGAACGACGTCGGTCTTCTGAACAATGGCTTGGTTTCTGTAAGATGGACACACTAGCAGATAATCTGCATTGGTAATCTGTTCCGTTTAGGTGCTGATTAATATCACTGGTATTATAGTGGGCTGAAATCAGATACACTTTTCTATATAATTCAGAAATGTACGATTTGTTGTCCGAATCGTAGTGACTTAAATTTCCCGCTGAGATTGCGTGCAATGATGAAAGCCAAAAGACACCAAAGAGGGGCACTGGAAAACGTCGTACTCACCTCCAAGTTTTAAGTTCTCCTGACTCTTGCACTGCGAGTGACCTAGCACACAACATATACGACAGAAAAGCTTGGCGAATCAATTTCAAGAGTGTGGAGAGCTGATCCTCTGATGGTTTGAACTGGATGCAACTGCAGTGCCCCATACGTTTTAGCCAGAGCGGGTTTTGATTCGTACTTCATGTCGTTGGCTAGTTGATCACCTCATGTCACTCTGTGGTTAACTGAGGGCTGTAATGTGCCGTTCGCACGCCTAGTAACCAGAACAACCAAAATGGTAAACTGTTGCCCGATTAAACTCTGTGAGACAACAATAAATTGGAGTGGATTTTATCAAAGAGGCTGAATAACGGATCAAAAGGGTGATATCAATAAATATCAAAATATCATCAAAGTATTGTTTGTACAATATCAATCTGACGACATAATCCAGGAGTTGTCGCTCAAGCCTTCCTAACACGTTCACCGGCTTTGGACCTAATGGACTACCCATAGTAACACCATCCATCTGTTTGTGAGCAATTCCATCAAAATCGAAAAGAACGCTTTCTGTGCATAACAAAACAAGATATTCGGCGCATTTCAGAGAGGTACCTACATCACAGCTTTCACTAAAGATGAAATAATTCAAAAAGTCGCCGTCCTACGAGAGGTTACGTACGTAAAATGAGAGTCAACACCCGTAGAATACAATCCTCGCGCTCCCGTCAAAGTACTTCCCGGGGTTTATGCCAATTCATCCGAGTTATTCAAGTGAGGGGGTATACGGCTTTGTGGATACGATCCAAAATGTTCGCAAGCCAACGATTAACGTTGTAGTATGCAGAATTATTCACGCGCAAGATAATGCTTACTGTGCGTTATCCATGTGCAATATCGATTCATCTCTCAATTGGAGTGTTTACGCGCCAAGTGATTTCATGTGTCTACAATGACAAAATATCATAATTGGTCTTGTAACTTGTTTTCCTAACGTTGCGCTGGTTTCTGCTCTCCGGTCCACTTTGAGCTCCGGTGAGTCTTTTGAAATGGTGTCAAATTTCCCCACATACCCGTCCTCAGTTGTGTCGACGACACCACAGCCCATACGCTATTTAAGAGATACCAGGTGCTACATGTCTCTGCTTCATTTATGACCCGATAATGTTCATGCTTCAGACAGCACTGCCAGCGAGTGAGCGCTGACAAAAATTAGTTAAAGATATCCACCATTTTTGCGAGAAACCAGCCTGTCTAATCGGAAGGTGTGAGCGACAGTCCCTACGGTTGGTGATGCATGCATGCAGACTGAACTTATGTGTTCCACTTATGCTTTTATGGGGAACCCCTACAGTTCCGCTCGAGGGCTCACACTCATGTTCCTTGCGGCTGAACTACATAACCAGAGACGGGCAACAATGTTGGAAACTTCAGTATCCCTCACAACTAGGAAAATTGGTCAAGGAATCGTTCTGCCTGATTACGTCTTCAGCGTAAGTGGTATCTGGTCGGAAGTTAGGGATTGCAAAAGCTTTCGCAAAAGAGTTGACAGAAAACCACATGGATGTTTGAAAACGCAACGTTGGGAAAGTTTCACTCTCTCTTACTCTGTGGGTGATCGCTGTGGGAAGCTACCCACCGCTTTTTTAACAGCCGCTGGTAAATCTACGCCATTGGTGGCTACTACATTGAATGAACCACTAAACAGAACACAGTCACACCCTCGAACTTGTTCTGAGCACTACGCATGCCTGGACGTGCTATCGGTTACCTGCATATGGAGACGACGGGAAATTTTTCGCTGCCTCAAGAAAACATTGTACTCGACTAACCACCCTCCAAAACCGCTCTGTCACACGCTTAATAGCTGGTCCAGTGGTCCCTCCTGAATAAACTTCAGCCACTGAGGCGGAGACTGGGATTCCTAGAATATAAGACCCGTCATGTCTTATCAGATCTGTCAAAAAACACGCCCGCATACTCACTAAGTTTGCTGGCAACATTGCTGCACAAGCGCCCTCAGTTCCTCACGTTCACCTCGACGCCTGAACTAGTTACATTGGCATGGTGAACACTTTCTCAACGATGGTCGTCGCCAAACTCAGGCACCTTGTGGTTGACTCTCCTGGTCCAGACAGTATGTCGCCCAGTGTCCCACATGTAGCCACTGAATAGCTTGCGGATCTACTTCGCCTGCCGCTTACACGCTTGACCACTCAGACGATAGTATGGAGCAGTTGTGAACATGCCTTCACCTAATCCGTTCCCGGAGATAATGAGTGTAATGTGCCCGGTAGTTACTGGCCAATATTCTCGCTGAGTGTGTCCGAATTTTTCGAAGCTTTTGTGACCCCCCTATGAATGCATGGGCCTCGAGACTTCTCTAGTGGAATGTATGGCTCTCGCAGAGTTCCATAAGTTACCATAAGTTTCCTCAACGACCTCTGATCACTGTGCCGAAACAGTTGGTCAAGACAACAACAATCATATCGTACGCATCAACTTCTCCGGAGCATTTGGTGGCGTGCCTCTCGCCGGATTGCCGGGAAGGCTTTTCTGATGTAGATCAAGAGGCAACGTCCTTCATAGGCTAGAATCTTACTTTGCAACCCCTTCATCTACAGTGGGTGTAAACGATAATATCCCCGAACGCAGTTCATTGAGTAAACCAGAGTTCGCCTATTGGTTTCCTCCCATTTCTTACATTTATCAGCTATCCTCCGTTTTTACCTACTTTCCGTTTACTATAGTTCTCTGATTACGTTTGGAGCTGCCCACTAACCGTGATGATGAGCCACCTATTTCACGAGATGATGATGACATTCTATTCAGTTTACCTGAGGTTAACCGGCCTGATTTTATGCCGGTAGATATAAAGTTGCGCACGTACGCAACTTTCTGAGTGTCCGTTTTCATCTCAAGAACCACCTGCTCCAGACGATTCTTGTCAAGAAGGACATACGAGCCCTTATTCCGTATACTCTATGGCACTCTTCAGAAGTTAGCAACACGTGAAAACTATTCGGGCGCCTTTCGAGACCGCTCGATCCCCGTCATAGCTAACGTATAAGAAAGGGTTTTGGTTGACCCCACCTTCAATATAGAACAGAAATCTGGCTGCCATAAATTCTAAAGGACGGATTACTCTCAGTGTTCGTACGAAAGCCGTGAAACCTGAATGACGAGGGGAAAAAATATGAGATTCCTCATGGCAGACTTATGTATGAGAAAGCAGGTACCACTTATATTAGCTTCGATTTCAAGACAGCTTTGCACTAGACTTGCTGACGTTGAAAACTGCAGAATATTGGCGAACGAGGATTGAGGCCTGATTTTAGACTTCATCGTTGTAGTTTAACCGTGGTGCGTTGCCGAGTTCCTCAAAGTTTGCTATCGCGTTATACATTTACACACTGAGTTCGTTGTCATACTCACTGCCCAAATGTCTGGTTTTTAGATAGTTGAGCTAACATAGCTGGCAATGCCTCTGTTCCGTGCTTTTTGTCTCCACCTCTACAAATGCGTTTAAAGCCCGAGTCCTTGGGCCGTTTGCTTCTCTAACTTATGTCAGTTGACTTCAAGGGATGTTCGGCAGTACCTGCTCGTTCAGATTCCTTAAGGGGTCTGTGTCCGACTTGAATATGCTATTTCATTTGTGTTCACTCACCTTAAAAAGCAAGTGAGGTGTGTCGTACTGCGTGAGTTGTTTCAGAATCAATACTGAGCATCAAACATTATTACTACCGTTGTGGACAGAAATTTCTTAATTATCACCCGCCGGAATACCGAGAAAATTAAACCCTGCTCAGTTCCAGTCTGGCTTGTATTCCTTGAAAGTCTCTTAGTCATTTCGCCCTTTTGCAAACGGAAATGGTCGGCAAGGTTAAGGGAAGCTGCACATTCTGAGGTCCACTCTCCTAGCTGAGCGAATTTTTTACGTTCATAAAATGGTGACCTAGTAGAACACGCTGTCAACAGTCGTTGGCAGTGCCTCACATAAGCTAAAATTCGAGTCATTGTTTAGCCCACATTGGAAGTGACCGCTAAGATAAGCAGCTCTTGTTCAATCTCCTCGTACATTTTTCTGGTCAACTGATATTACCGTAATCCTAGAAATGAGGGCCTCACTAACGTTTACAAAATCAATTCTAACCAAGAGTGCGGCCCGCGTAGTGCCGGATGAAAGCCCAGACGACCCAGAAAGACATGAGCCCTCAGCTTAACGTTTACCTGTAAATCGTTAACTTACCAGTTTTAGGTAAGCATGTTTATCTCATTCAAACAGTTACAAAATGTATGCTGCTTTACTTTCCGCTGACCGTACTTTATTCTTTTTATTGTCTCTGGTATTGTCCAAAAGTCACCCGAACTCTGCCATTCACAACAATGATTTTTGGGGCTCACATTATAGCAAAAACATATTCTTCCCGCTGCCCCACCGTCCGGTGACAGTATGAAATTTATTCCCATCGTCAATGGAGACGACGCTGTTAAAGTTAACATTCCGCAAATATCAAGCTTCCTTCTCATGCAATTTGCGCTGATGTGATCCATCAACAAGGTGGATAAGAAGTGCGTTCAAGAAGAGTAATTAAGCGTTAGTCTCAGATTCTATCGTAAAAGTTGGGTGATTGTCCAACTAGTGTGAACTGTTTAAGATATCCGTTGTATTGGTTTGTTCTCCGGCCACACACAGAACGTCGTCCACTTACTGCTCGAAACACCGTATTCACGAATAGCTGTCCTCACCTGGCACGTTTATGCTTTCCTGTAATATTGCTACGACCGATGGTCGCAGCCAGATTCCACTGCTACACCATGCACGTGTGGGTAATTCCTCAGTGAATTTTAGTTGTACAGTGTGAACACGAAATGCAGTAGGTGTCCTTAATCCTTCGTGAGCATAGGGACTTTCTGGGTTTCAGCCGCATTAATGTCACGAAAAATGTTATCGTCTCTCTCAGTGGACCACCTGTGAGCGAAGCGGGTTCTCAGGAATAGAGAATACACTGTTCAGTCAACCCGTTCTCCACAACCAGCCAGGTTCTGGCGAAGTAAGAGTTCCGGACGAACCCAAGCACTTGGTCTTCATCGCTAAAACACCCCGTGGTTTTCACTACGAAATTTAATCGTGCACATTTTAGCCCCATGAGAACCGTAGGTAGTAAATGACATCTGGTAAAGTCACCGGTAAAAACTGTGAGCGAGTGATAAGTAGTCAGAAGATATTCATCTGAAATGCACAAAACACAGCGGATTGAGTACGTGATTCAGGCAAATAAGCAAATCACAAATGCAACAGAGTATCCCAGCCAACCGGAAAACCTCACACTACGTATAAAGCACGGAGCCGCCAAAATGAAGAAACGAATTACAATTTTACGAAGACCTGCCGAACGATGCAACACGCACTGTATCCTACGTGTCTGCTTACCACTTACTCAGTGTGGCTTGAATGCGGTGCCCATATTCGGCCTTACGCACGCCGCATACAAAGGCAACATCGCACCAGGTTTCCTCGATGCTACGGCCTCTTCCGGTTGACGCATCGCTCGGTGGGTTTTTCGAGCTGCCGCTTTACACTTAATGGATGCTTTGAAGTCGGAAGTTATTCTGACTCCCGGATCCCTCAGTTCGCTAACCTGTTTTATGTCCATGGCCGCAATATTCCCCGACGTGCTCGTCTGATCCTTCTACTACAGCTCCAAGCAACTATTTACGCTTAGCAACACTTAGTGCTTCCAATATGCAGTCCATTGATATATTCCATAAATCTGGTTGCACGGAGCTTTCCGTTGAACTTCATATCAACTACACATCTTGAACGACAGGTAGGAAGAGGGACCCGGTGCTGTGATCAGGTACCCTCAATATTTTGAAAGTCATTATGAAATTGTCCCATGTATGGGCCTCGTCATCCAAATTTGGGCAAAATTCACATCAACACAAAGGCACAGTAGGTGCATACAACCGAGAGAGGAATAAAAAATCATGTCGCAGTTAATATCTAAAAATGGAGACCAGTCAACACGGTGATTTCCGTCCACACTTCGACGGAAGTCTCTACCACCTCAGGGGAGGCGGCCTGCCTGTTGTGAATCCTGGCACTGACCTGCACACACTTATCGCAACTATGATAACCAGCG
>QNGE01006355.1:20959-32586 GCA_008508345.1 Paragonimus westermani
CTCAATATTTTGAAAGTCATTATGAAATTGTCCCATGTATGGGCCTCGTCATCCAAATTTGGGCAAAATTCACATCAACACAAAGGCACAGTAGGTGCATACAACCGAGAGAGGAATAAAAAATCATGTCGCAGTTAATATCTAAAAATGGAGACCAGTCAACACGGTGATTTCCGTCCACACTTCGACGGAAGTCTCTACCACCTCAGGGGAGGCGGCCTGCCTGTTGTGAATCCTGGCACTGACCTGCACACACTTATCGCAACTATGATAACCAGCGAGGGCGGAGGCATCGCAGACAAGATAAGACAGTTTTATAGCTACAGGGACATCACATCCAGTTTTCCGCGGGCTGTCTGTTAATGTTTCGGTCCAATCGTCAACAGTATCACGCAGATGTGCACTTACATCAAAGAACTTGGCAGGTCCACAAAACATCCCGACAGTGAAAGGCTGTTCATTTTATACGCTAGCAGAGTGGTCTATCACTGGATGTAACTGTGTGTTCGATCCTCTAAAGGAGAATATCCGAGGATGTACAGCTGGATTTCGACGGTAGTAAACATGCTATTCCCCAACTGAAGGCACAGAGCTGATTCCAGTCTAAAACGATTACATGTCCCACCTACAACGCGGTTATGCGTGCACGAACAGTGTGTGAAGAGCGGTTTTTGGTACTTGGGGCTTCAAATAGATGCTCCCTGAGATCATCCTCTGGCATCGCACACCAGGTGGAACAGGGGTGAACTCAGAAGCCCTTTCCTGTGGATTGCAAGTGATTGCGCTGTATTGTTTGATAACCCAGAATGCTTACGTTATCACCAGTTGGAAAGAGGGACCTCTTGCTGTGACCAAGTGTCCTCGGTATTCCGCATTCACTATGGAAACAGCTTCAGTATGATCATTTTTTCTCCGTACGATCCGGTGTTCACACGTTCCGCTGTCTTTGTAACCTCTCGTTGGAGCGTGTGAGATAAGGTTACTCCTTTTTTCAAGCACTGGGCGCATGATTGGATATTGACCTTCAACGACTGTCTACCTAATGTGCGGAACGGTTAAGTATCGCACACTTCAGATTGCCCACCCTCCTTCTGCAAAATAAAAAGACAAACGCGCACGATGGTACGCGACTTCAGCCAGCAGACTCCATACACCGAATGAAGGACGCGCGGCCCCACCGATTACTCATGTCCGAGGTAAGCAGTTGGTCATGCACCTTGCTCTGCGTGATCAAGCCCTCCGGCATCTCAGGCAGATCGATCATAGTTCCAACCCTGGGGGCTTGCCAGTTTCTACAGTACACATCTCGAATGGTAGAACTAGACACTCGTTTTCTCACAGTTTCTTCGTTGCATGCACCACCCCCGTCCATTCTAGATGAGTCCAGGGGCCACTTTTTTCGATGTTTTGGACCAATGGTGATGGAAGCGGGCTTTTTCATGACACGCGTGAAAGAAGATAAACGACAGCCATAGCCCTGGGCTTGTCTTGAAGCCTACTTCAGCCACCGCCGCAGGTTTCCGAGCGGCATGTGTTGTGCCCAAGTCTGCAGGGCCACCAAGATACACTCAAGCATGTTACGTAAACATGGCTTCCAGTACAGGCATATCATGAAGTCAGGGTTCCCCCGATGAAACCCAGAAGCCTCAATGATAAGCCGAGTACTTAAAAAGTGGTCTTAAGAGAATGGGTGAAAGGACAATCAAACAATCTTTGATTCTGTTCAGCTACTGTGCTCAAGCCAACCGTGTGCCGACCTCATTTCCTCTGTTTCGCAAAATGTCAGCAGTGAACCCAAACAGAAGACACTTGAGAAACAGCCTCTTATTTATAGCAGGTAGAGAAACTGCGTAGGCGTATCACATTGCCGTTCATGATTGACCTACTTACGGGACAATTTGGAAACCCGTGAAACTACCATAAAACTGACTCACCCTTTTGGCTGACTGGAAGACAACTGTGAACACCACATGTTTAGTGTGACTACTTCATGCATCCACTTGCTGGTTAGTTCACTCACGGCCTTGCAACCTACATGTGATACGAAAAACGCAAAGATTTTAGATAATCCTGGTTAACCCATTGAGCAAAATCATTTCAGTTGGATAACTCTTCATTGAAATATCCGACAACAATTCTCAGTCATACCAACCTGGAATTTTATCATTAAAATGATCCGTAAAAAACGATGAGTTGTGGACTTTTACTAACATCATGTATATTTGATGGGTTGGTATTCGGAAATTGTATACAGAGGATGAATGGTAATAAAAACTAAAAAGAATGGAAGTGGTTCCAGTATTAAGGGTGACCACTGGTTTGTCAGCAATAATTATGGCATTGTTTGGGTGTCCACTTGAAAACAGTGCATGGTCTGACCGTCGACTTCAAGCTCCGGTATACGCGGCACCTATATACCATCCAGTGTAACATTAACAGAACGGGGGTGGAGTAAACTGGTTGATGCCTCCAAGAGTCACCTGTAAGTTTGTGCAGCAGTGCTCGGGGGTCCGTGGAATCTGCCTTTCAACTGACCAAAGATAGGAACGAGAAAGTGGAGAGCTTGTCTAATGGTACAGACTGGCTGACATCGTTGCAGGAGCAGTTAAGGCCGTGCATGCTGCAGAAAGATATTCACGGGCCCATTAATAAGGGCGAATTCACTAACGGACTAAACGACGGGCACCGTATTTCAATGAAGTTTACATAATGGAGGATGCAACATAGGCGAATACAATAGAAGATATCAAAAATATCAACGGTCACACGTGAGAATATGTCGTCAAGTGTCGCAAGACCGAAATAAAGTAAAAATTGTGTGCAGACGGTTGCTACTTAATGATTCAGTTCCAGGAGTGAATTACATCTATGAGGAAGGTCTAGCGGGACTCAAAGTTCCACAGATTTTAGCTATTCCTCTGTAAATCTGATATTGTTCGGGCGAAAATTATTAGGCTCATGATCCAAATTTGGGCAAACGTCATACCAAAATTAAAACATACTAGGTGCGTACAATCGAGAAATAAATAAAAAATTCTACAGAAATGCGACACAATCTGGATCAAACTACAGTTTCATAAACGTGACACGCTCCTTGTCAGTGGTATGTACTGTTCACCATCGTATAGCACATCCGAAGAGGAGACCATTCTTGCCCCCCCCCTGCACAGCATCACGTCCACCGAGCGTTCCTCCCATCTTCTTATTATGGGTGACAGAGCACACAAACTCAAAAATATAGCTGCTTTCCGTGGGGATTAGGACTACGGATCCTCGAAACCCTTGGCAATGTTAATTTATTAGACAGCCTGGACACAGCATGTCGAACAACCTACCAGGCAACGTCCAGATCAGACACCCTCCTTGCTTGATCTGGTTATCACTAATGAAGCTCACCTGATAGATAAAGTGATCATCAAGGCACAGCTGGGACGTACTGACCACATGGTATTAACCTTTGACTTTGTCTATTATTGGCTCCGAAGTACTGTAACAAAGACTTTATGCTGAAATTTCCAGAAAGCAAACTTTAACTCACAAATGATGTACTTAAGTACACTCAGTCTTACATCTGACTCAATGAACTTGAACTACCTTTCGTTCGAAGCTGCCGTCCAGACACCTGATGAGGCATTTAGTCCTCAAAAACTACGGCAGTTCTCCTCTCGTACACCGCTTCTGCGGAGCATACGTCGCCTTCGCGAAGTACGTTCTCGTCTATTCTCTAGGCAGAAGCTAACGGGTAGGCCGGAAGATCCAGAGGTCTATTGCCCTGCATAAAACCGGTGCAAGCGGGAAATCCATCAACACACCCAACAGGCACAGTCAAAATCTTACTGGTGGCTTGCAAGAATAAGAATATTTTTTCTAATACACAAGGAGCCAAAGGAAAACTAACCCCTCAGTGCTTTCCCGCAGCTTCTCGACGGGAAAACCTCCTTCAACCCTGAGGTGGTTGCGGGGCGTTCAGTGCACACTTTTCAGTAATCTATATTGTGGACCGGCCAAAATGGCATCCACATCACCCGCGGATACAATTCCACTACCCACTTCTGACAGTTGACTTCCCTGTGCTCGACGTTCAGGATCTCGTTTGAGATCAATCCGTATAGTGTCATGGAACAAGTCACGATCCCGCCCCGGACTCTCAAGGAATCGGCCCTCGGTTTGGCACTACCCACCTATAATCTATTTAAACAGACACTACGAACCTGCACTCTTCCGGAAGCATGGAAGGATGCCGCTATCACGCTTATGTATAGGGCGAGCGATCGTCAATCGTTATCGACCGACGATCCTTACCAGAAGTGCATGCAAGGCGGTGAAGCGGCTGTTGGAACGCGCCATCCTTAAGCACCTATTCTCAAATAACCTTCTCCACACGAATCAGCATGTCCTTCTTCACGATCGGTCATGCATAACCGATATGTTAATCTTCATGGATAGCCTACCGGAGGCCAAAGGCAATGGTCATATCTCGGATGCCAACTTCATCAACTTTGCTAAAGCCTTCGACCGCGTCCCACGTGGTGCTCTCGTACACAAACTAGAAGCTTATAGGATCCAAAGAAAGGTTCCCCGCTGGATTGCTTTCTCCCTTGTTAACAGGCCTCTCATAGTAAAAACGGGGGTGGGCCTTTCTTCTCCCTTCCAGTTGTCCGCAGGATTTTATCAAGGATCCGTACTTTGTCCACTGTTGTTTCCGATATGCATCACTGACCTCCCCGGGCTTATTGCTAGCAACGCCACTCTTTATGCTGATGACCTAAAAACCTGGAACGCGTGTGATCCCAGTGCACTGCCGATTGACCTTGGCCGCAATAAGTACCAGTCAGGTGACTGTAGTCGCCCTTTACATGACAGAAAATGTGCACACATGTCGCCTGGAGGTGACTCCGGGGACTTATTCGTGATTAGCGGTACGCAAAGTGCAATAGATATCACGATATTTGACTTTGAAAAGGACTTAGGGACTTGGCCATCGTCTGGCTTATCGTTCTCCCATCCCCACCAGTCGGTAGCCACGGGGGACTTGTGACGCTTGAGATGATAAAAAGCGCCTTTCTCTGCATAGGCAGGCACGTACTGCAAACGCTTCACGGAGTCTGTATGAGGTCACTACTGGAATATGCGAAGCAAATTTTTAACAACGGTTTGAAGAAGGACATACTCGCCATTTAACGTGTCCAGCGAGCAACCACCAAAATGGTCACTGGCTTGCACTATCTCTTCTACGAGTTTCCTTTCGAAATTCTGAATCTCTGTCCACTTGCGTTTCGAACACTCCGCGGTGGCTTACCTTTTACACGCTTCCTCTATAGCACAGGACTGTTGTTGCAATTCTTTCTACCAGTGGGTGTTAACAGCTGAAGTGGTCATGACAAGTAGCTCTGCAAGCATCGGCTCCGGATACTCCTTAGGCAGAAGTTCATCCTGTATACATTTGTTATCTACCGGGACGACCTTTCACTAGACATCGTTAGCTGCCCTTCTAGGGGCCATCGCAAAGTGTTGCTGGATTCCCACCTATATAACAAACTGTCAGATTGCCATTTTACTCTGATCCGCTAGATTATTATCTAACTTCCTACGGGAATTTTCAAAGAGATCCCAAATGTCGATAGAAAAAAACTAAAGTTATTTCCGTGGAAGACAACAGTTGTCAACGTAACTGAGCAATACCGAGCAAAGTAGTGTGACAAGAACGCAGCGGCGCAAACTACAAATAGAGAACTGCTGTGTAGTGCTCTGTAACCAGTCCGTCTTGGTCGTGGGAGCGCCATGCGAACAGTGGCAGCTCTGAAGAAGGGCGACTTTACGAGTCCTATCCCAACTTGCAGTGTGTGCAAACCGACGGGTCAGGGAAAATTAGATGTCTTTTTATCTGCCATGAATCGCCATCTTCATTCGGTTTTTTAATAGGCATCACTAATATTTTCAACCAATCAGAAAAACCTCTACAGCCGATGACCGCTTACCGAGTCGTTCCCATCCAATGTGACGTTACTGTGTGTGTGATCCTTCAGTATGGATAGTACGGGCTCTCAATCGTTAGCGCTCCTTCGTCCAATTTATTTTGACTCGCATGTTCAACTTCTCGGTGGGCGTCCTCTAGAACTTTGGTAAGTTTTGTTTGAGGAACGATAACGTGTACGTGGGCCCATACCACATATACAGGATGACTTCTACCAACACCAGTTGTTCCCATAGGACCCATAGGCATTGAATCTTTCAAATGGAACCTGCCAGCTCTTTGCTCATCGGTTTGCTTCCACTCAACGATATTCTGTCGTGTTGATCCCGAGTCCCTGCTACAGAGTTGATCTGGCAGGATAACCTTGAGCAACTGCTTCAGCGGTTGGTCAATTTTTTAATTTTAATTCCAAATCTAGGACTTGATAAGGGCACACGCATGTTGATGTCCTGGCGTTCGACAGGGGTAGTACGGAGACTGACCACAATGCGTTTCTTGTCGCCACATTGTGCTCGGGTAGAGATCAAGGCTTGGAATCTGATCAGATTTCAGATGTGAACGGTACTTCTAGAGTATATCCGTAGGTTGCTTCTACAGATGGACGCCATCAAAAAACTGAGTTAACTGGAATTGTACTCATGAATTCAACTACGAGCCCCTCAGCAATGCGCACGCGAGTGTCAGAACAGTCCCGCCGTACTGGTCACGTGATAAACATTAATTGATATGTGTAGTGAGACAATACTTGGCGCGCTTTTCGAAAAGATCAAGTGCCCCGTGAACACAATCGGTGGAAAAATAAGTGGAAAGAAGCGTGAAATCAGAGTCAGTACGCCGCTGATTTGTGATTGGTTGCATGTCACCACCTACGCACGGCTGCTGCTCGATGTCACTGAGATGACGAATCAAGGTGTTGTAATCTCACCGTGCGAGGCTCGAGGTCGCAGGGTGGTGGGGGCTATTCGATATGTCTGGGATTGTTGATTGGATGCATCCGTTGGACCATAGGCGTAGTTGTGACCGTTGCCGAATGACGCATTCAATCGTGGTCGGGTAAATTTGTCGATGCAGACTGTTTCTGCTCAATACCTACAGCATATGTCGGCATGGCTCGAGGCTTTTATCACGGAGGTGAGTTGGGGTTTGTGTTCACCGTTTTTGGGCGTGACTTCTCATGCACTACTCTATTACCACTACACAAAGTTGCGTGAAGTCAAAGATGGGAGTATGAATAAGTAGAAATAATGGTGTATGCTGTTTTTGAAAATGTTCCCCATATAGCTGGTTTATGTCTTAGTGAGCAAGTTTGGTGTGCACTGGCTGCGTTCAGTACAGCATGGTGACCATTAAACTACTTGATCGGGCGTTTTTATACTGATGGTGTTGTACGACAGTGCGGTCAACTGTGGTCAACGTGTACCTTCCTATTGTTCATTACAGCAAGTCGAGAATGTGCCAAAGTCGACGAACGTAAAGAATTCAATACAACTGCCATCGAAGAGGATTGTCAATCGTTGGAAGCGGCGATGTATGTTAACAGTGGACTCCACTGATTGGTCTGAAAGTGGTATCCTTAGTAGGTGTTTCCCACGTGCTATTTTCTCTTTAGGTGACGGTGTTTTCAATGACGCAGGCACTAGCGGTTGGTCAACCGCAGGGGAATGTGGAGCAGTCTCCAAAGTGATAGAAGGTTTGAGAGAGTGGGTCTCAGAATATGAGATTCCCAGAAGAGCGGTTACAATTCTTTTACGAATAATCAATCCTTTGGCGAGATCTGTGCCAACTGATGTTCGTTCTTTGATGAGTACAACCCGTGATTGCCCTTACAAATAAACATGTTGTGGACAGTATGCTCACTTTGGTTTGCAAACTGCGCTGTTACGCGTGCCGTATGACACATCGCTGATGAATGCTGATGAAGTTGCTATCCAGTTTCACATCGATTTTGTTAGACCTTTTAAGTCGTCGAAGTTGCAGTTATGGCCTGTACTTTGCAGATTGGTTATGCAGTTGACAACTACCCCCTTCATGGTTGGCGTATTTGCTGGTCGCAGCAAACGTTAGAATGTGAAGAATATCTGTCTGACTTGATGACTGAACTTTCTAATCTGATATCAGATGGCGTCACGGTCGTTAACATTGGACCCAATAAAAAGCTGATTATCAGCAGCATTATTTGTGACTCACCAGCATAACGGATATGCCCGTTGTGACCGATGTACGTAGATAGGTGTCTACATTGACCACAAGGTTACTTATCCTTCAACAGACCGCTCCAGTCGTACAGACGAATCCTTCCGGTGTGCCAGGAAGCACAAAGAATCTCCGTTTGAAGCTCTGCCGTTAGATAGTATACACCTTTTCCTTACGACTGTATGCACTCAGTTTGTCATGGTGTAGTGCGAAAGCTGGTGTCATTGTGGCCGGAATCCCCATGTAACAAAGGAGTGCGTTTGGAGATGGACACGATTGAAAACGTGGATTCACGCATAATCGCATGCTCCCGTCTACTCAGAGACGACTTCCCAAGGGTGTGCCGAGGGTGGTCGGAGTTCAGAAATTGGAAAACCTGTGAGTTTAGGCAGTTTCTTCTGTATATCGGTCCACGGATGTTGGAGGGAGCTGAACCTCATAAGAATTACTCCAACTTCATGGACTTATCCTTAAATATTTATGTGCTTGCTCATCCTGTCTTCTGCGGGCCTTTACATGAGTATGGAAATTCTTGCCTGCGTAAATTCGTTTACGAGTTCTTTTATATATATGGAGCAGGGGAAATGACAAACAATGTGCACTCGCTTATACAATTGGCCGATGATGTCGGACGTCACGGCCAATTTGACAGGTTTTCAGCCTTCCCCTTCGAGTCTTACATTTACCACAACAAACGTATGCTGCACTCCTCATGCAATCCTATAGCCCAATTATACCGCAGGTGGAAAGAAGAGTGTACTATGGCGAAAGTAATAAAAACCGATCGGTCACTGCATGTTGAAGACCACAACAACGGATGCAAAGTACGGAAGTTATCCGTTAAAGGTTCATTTCTTTCAAACGTTAGTCCTCATAATATAATCATTGCACAAAAACTGTCCCACCTTATTGTGGACATTAACACTTGTGACGTGAACTAAAATTCTTTTTGTAAACGTTTCGAGGTTAATGCTGACTTTTGGGTGCATGACATCCCATCATCCATGTTGTTCATCTTTCATATAAACCAAGTCAACGATCATGTGTACCGTCTATTTCTTTCCGACGTAATCTGTAAATGTGTCTTCATTACTCCGTCATCAATTTCACTTTTTATTCCGCTTTTGCACACGTTTGGAAAACGCTAATAAACATGAGCTAATAAGACGTGCTTGGTAACTTTTATTCCGCTGACGTGAACAATGTTATCTGAAACTAACCAGAAACTTTCTGCTTTCAGATGTGGATAGACTAAAGTGTTACTGCGTAGTTAAAATTGAGGCCCCCGACAACGAAGATGTTGCCGTTATCAATAGCAGCGGGCTGAATGCTACTGGAAAAACAGCGGTTGTTCCACGGCTGCCTGGGACTGCGTATTACAGATATGCATAGAAACACTTGCAGCCGAGTACGGACGATCCGAAGTTACCAGTTACCATACTGGTACCACAAGTAAGTGAAGCTAATACATAACAAACAGCTATATTTCACTGCGGTTGACTTTGAACATGCCAGGGAAATGGAAGTGCGGTACACATCTGGTAACCCGCCTTTCAGCGACGACACAATAAACATGGGATTACCCCCATAAGCGTCCAATGCAAGTTGATTGTTGCCATCTATTAACCAATTACCAGTAAACGACCGAGGTTCACGGACAATGACAGTGAAGTAGACGGTAGTACAAATAGAAGAAAGTGTGAGCCTAGTCCGATGAGTTATTCAGTTTCGTCATGCAGCTTCACGATGGAACATAAAGACCCATCGGCTGCATCACTTACGGTGCACAAACCACCATCCACAACGACAGTGGTAAGGAAACCTTACTTTGGAATTGATCACTTGCAGGAAATGGCTTAGAAGGAAAAATTACTAAGAATGATCTACAAGAGATCCGTTCATCTTTTCTGAATGCTCCAAATGGTAACAACGTGTTTTGCACCTAACACAATTCCTCAGAGGTAGCCCACGGTATCAGTGTGCAAATTAACTTATTACGGGCAACCATGGAACGGATGACTGCCAAAATAACGCGATTAGCGAATAACAAGACGCCGTGTTTGCCTTTACCGGTAACCTCAGTAACACGGTTGATAGAAAAATGTTGCAGTGCAAGTTCCAATTCGCTATGTTGAGTGGTGAGATCAGTAACCAGTTTAGTTTCTTTCATGCTGATTATTTCCTGGGTATCAGTGCCCCCAGTGCCGCAGCCCATTTCCGTAATATGATGGAACGACTAATGACAAGGACAGTTGCTGCACAAATGACCTATTCCGGTGCCTTCAAACGCACACAACCAAAGGCATTTTTAATACATATGACCTGCCATATACCTCCATTTCTTCTCGCAACCAGGACAAGTACGCGGCAGGACGGAATACGCAGCCACCCATGACAGTGTGCTCACTGAATACTGTAAGGCGTGGTTACATTGTGCACGGGACAAACAGTCCATTCTACAATCGTCCACACAAGGCAGTGAAGACATCAACTTAGTAAGCTTGCGGTAACATGGTGGCATTCATCCTTATGCAGGAGAAGAAAGTGATCGTGGACCTAGACGGAGCGGACGCTTTCAACCTGGATGCCCGTTACCATTTCGTATTTTGTACATGTATAAATGGTTAATTTCAATAAATGTTAATTCTCGGTATTGCGTACTTTATTTTCTCTTCGTTGGAACCTACGAAAAGGCCACGGTTGAACGGTTGATTAGCTTATATGGCTACAGGAGTGGAGGGGGATATAGGTCCGATCAGGGTACGCACTGGGCCAATAATAGGCGAAAGTCGTAGCAAAAATAGCGGATTTCAGTGTGCATCGTGCTGCGTTGCTATTGGTCCACACAACCTCCACGCGTAATTGGTCGAAAAAACGTAGTGGAAACGGCGTTTGCTGTGTACACAACGCCGATTATACTACGATCACGCCTGACTGGCCGCTTGAAGTAAAGAGCGGAAATCGTAGTAGAAAAAGGGTTTGTGCTCATAGGGTGATTACCGCGTGAATATTTAATTTGAGGTTTCTCTTATAATTGTTATCGGTGATACTACTATTTTATATAATCTGCGCACATTCCGCTCACATCCAGGCCTACTCCAAAAAATATAATTATATTTACGAAACATGGTGACCAAAATCACTCGTCATACAAGATCCGATGGTGACAAAGCCACAATATCTAGCTCTAAAGCCGGTGTTTATCGTCCTAAAGGCGGAGGTTTTAGGTCGATAACTTATGTAGGCTTTCCTAAGGTTACTGCCGTTAAAGGGGGTGAAGATAACCTGATGGTTGCCACCCCTCAGACTGGAAACTGTTCTGTTCCTGTGGATAGTGTGTTAGCGGATTTATTTGTTAAGGTATCTAAGCCAAAAGCAGAGCTTGCCTAATTGGGCAAGTCAAGCTGCACTTGATTCCCTGAAAGAGAATCTTGTTTCTTTGTCTTACATTTTCAAAGTG
>QNGE01006356.1:13617-32563 GCA_008508345.1 Paragonimus westermani
CGAGGAATGGCAAGCGAAAAACCCTCCGATAGAAGGCACCGGTCACGCACGTAAACCGGTTAGAAGTGCACACGACGTGTGAACGGAAACCGGGGGGTGCTGCGGGTTGGAATTGCGACTTATAAACGAGAGAGCGCGCGTTGCATGTGACTAGCGGTTTGGACAATAAAGATTGTGCTTTATTGGACGCCTTTTCGCTACACTATGAGTGTAACTGCTTTTCGTCTGACTGCTCCCCTTTGGCCTGTCTGCCAAGGCTGCACCTGGAAGGACCAGAATCCTAGTCAGCATAGCCCGCCGGATCAAAACAGTACACAAGCCCGACCACCACGTCAAGGTAGCAGTATAGTTCGGGGTTGAATCCTAAAGCTCTATATAGACCTTATGAGTGCTATTCTTCACTCACACATGGACTTTTTCTTTGTGACCAATTTCATCCTTATTCAGGTACATCAGTAAAATATACTGATCGTGGTTCGAGTCTTCTACTATCTTGTTACTAACGGACGTTTCTCCTCACCGGGACACTGGTGCTGTGAGCTGCGTTCGAACCAGGTTGATGGAAGCGGTTGTCGTGCATCAGCGATTGGCGTCACTTTCAATTTCTCCTTGTTATTAGTTATTTTTATCTTAGATGTCGTTTGAAGAGTTATGCGGGCTGTCAGAAAAGTTTAAAAATATTATACTGGCTCCCACGCCTTCACCGTTAACGAATTGGGAAACATCTGTCTAGCTGGCTAAGTGTTGCCACGCCTCCGTGTCTCTCCTGTACTCGGATTTTTGTTGAGATTTTAATGCTGTAAGGGACAGCTTCCCTTTCTAACTCGGTAGTTCTGTGAGATGTTGCTCTTTTACGAATGGGCATACGTTTTCAACTTCTAGCTATACCCGTGGTTATTATGGCACGAGGCAGTTTGGTACACAAAACGACAGAACAGTAAACAGATGTCACAAAAATGTGAACGAACGTTATTGACTGATAATGGCATGCTTGTGCTTTGTGTGTGATCCCACAGTGCTCGGTGTGGCGGGCAGTAACTACCAACCTTACTCAAAGAAGAGGTCTGGGTGCATCAGCTGACGATGACTCAACTAATGCTAACTTGTGGTTTTTGTTGTGTGTTATGGTTTGGGCCGTGCCACAGGATATTCACCCAGTGGTGGTCCACAATCGTGCAATGGGTTTAGCTTGAACATCACATATTTTATTACAGTCTTTCCTGCCGTCCTCTTCTGAAAGAAAGCATTAGACTCGTGTCTCTCTTTTCTGAGCTTGTCGGTAATGCGTGTCCTTGATATGTTATGAGAACTTTGGCAACGTCTTCATGAGGTAACCAAGTTGACTACTACACTATTGACATCACATTAGGAACGACCGAATTATCCTTTCTGAATGCTAAACCACCTCCGCTCCTGAGTACTGATCAGGTTGTTCAATCTCGACAGGAGAAACTGTTACCGCAAGTTAACCCTGACTAAGAAACCTACAGCTAGACTTTCTGAAGCGGGTCTAAATCACTGGTCCTATTGAACCTGGTAAGCAGTATTTTTTTATCGTGTTTCTTCAAATGCATAAGCACGATGGTCGGTTTCGAATTGGTGCAACTAGCTTTACTCGATAATCAGTTAAACCTAGTGCCCAGTATACCGAACACAGCCTTCATTACATCCTGAGGTTGATTTTCATTCTTTCGAGGTGGATCATCTGTTTGTTTGAACGGCCCCCACCGCTATCCTGATTTTCACATTTGCAGTCCATTGTGACTGACTGCTCGCAGCTAGTCTTCTCTTCGTTCTTTACAGCATTCATCTGATACACCGACTGCTTACTTTCAGATTCGCGTCGTCGTTATTTTCTTGTCTGTCTCAAATCCATGCTGTGACTGACGCGCCCGGGACCGAGGGTCAGTCCCGGGTCGTGAAAAAGATAAGCACTATTAATATACTTTGCCACGAGCGAAACCCTGTTCTGATGCTCTTCTTTGGAGATGCTCACTGGAGACGTTTTGTCTGGGGGTAAAAGTTTTATCAGCAAACTATCCGTGATGTTGTTTTTCTCACCAGCTAGAACACCCAAAATTTATAACGTTTATTTGCTGTGAACATGCTCCAGTGCGAGAAGTGGAACCTTACTGACAATCAACGTTGCAAATCTTCTACGTGTTTCTTCCGTCCTATTAGCTATCAACCGGTTTTAGGCGTATTCCATTCACAGTGCATACCGGTTCTGTTTGGATGATATTTTCCTTATTTATTCTTACTTCCAGCCACAACCCATTTCTTTACATCGTTGAATTTGGCTCTCATTTTCCCGCTGTAGCCTTTTCCCACTATTGAAGATGCCCGGAGGCTTGTTGAACACTCAACGGATCTGTTGCATCCTCTTCTCTCCGATTACAAATTACGTCAGCAGACGCTCCAAGTTAAGCGAACTGTCAGCTGTGCGTGTAGCCAAGCAAGTGCCTAAGCATATTGTTCTATTGTGTATTCATACGCTTACCTAACTTTACCCGTAGTAGTTTATCCATTTTGCCTCATGTTTTCGTAACACCCGGACTGTGATCACCATGCCCATTATTTTTGACCGACCGGGACTCTCTTTTTGTGGTTCAACATTGTTCTAATATACTTTCCAAATCTGTCCGGTTCATCGGTCGGGTATTTGTCTGTTCGATTTTGGATCTACCTACTTAGTGTATTGGTCGCATACTATTTTCAGGGACCCACAATTTTTCGTCAAGGTTGAGTAACATTTCACATTGGTCCCTGAACTAATTAATATTTTGCTGTACCTCTTTTGAACATTCCTTTTTCCGTAGGATTGTTTGATCGACTTAAACGTACGGTCGCTTTTAACGAAAATTCTTCTGTGAAAAAAATTTTATTCGGACCAATCGAGCGTCTTCTGTAGTGAGAAGTAAATGTTTCGTTTAACGTTCAATTTCGATCCGTTTAAACACAAGGTTTAACGTCAACTGATATTGTCGTAGGGTTCTAAATCGTTTTCAGTGCACACAGAACAACCAAATTCGGAGATTACCATTGATTAAGGCAAGTAACAACGTCGGTACGGTAGTTATAGAAGCGACGAGATTTTGTGCATCGTTGCCACTAGCACAAGTTGACTCCGCGCCCATTGCCACAAAGTATACCGCTCTGAAACTGGTATGAGTAACCCAAGCAAATCCTACGTTACAGTCTCAAATGCGTAATGGTCTTCCTTGGTGAATGCATCACCCGCAGATCCTGTTGCCGCCTCCCTCTGTTTCATCGTCATTGGGCAGCGCAGCTCCATCTGACCAGGGCTATGTACATCATTTGTAGTATATATGTTAGCATTGACTCCCATCCGTACAGTTCGATAGCGCTTTGTTCTTCCGCATTTTCTTCGATCGCCCAACAGTTAAATTGGAGGTCAGGTTGTTCATATTGCGGTTTGAATCTGTCATTATCAAATTCCTCTTTGTCGTCACCTGACTAGATCGTGCTCGTAGCTTACAGATAGTTTCATTGCTTCCTCGTCCCGTTTTAGATCACTCGTCATGACCCTGTGCATTGTCTTGATCGTACGCGCTACTTAATGGCATTCCTCAGTGGAGAACCGGTTAAAATATCTGGTGTTGCCACTGGAAAGCAAGATTCTGATGAGGTGACCTTGAGCCAAATGCTTCCAGGAGACCTTGGCACGGTTTATGCTTGGCAGTGTTTGTTCTCAGCTACTTTGTCTCAGGCCGAACACCAGTTTGCCCACAACTTGGAGATCGCTGTGACATTCGCTTCCGTTTTATCGGGTATTCTTTCTCAACACCCTGATAGAATTGTAGGTTTAATTTTTTGTGCAAAATACTCCGTTTATTTAATCCGGTTTCGTGTTTTCATCACTGTGATGATGTTACCTTTTCATCGTTTGGTTACAGTTAATGCAAATCCAGAAAAAAAGTGCCTGAAGTGTGGGTATTTGGCATGTGTGAACAGCCACAGATGCGAAATAGTTTGCTGAGAATTTCGCTAACTTAAATTTAGAGCTCGTCAGTAGTGTATATCCTTGCCACGGCCGGGATTCAAACTCCGGCCACGCTTTTCGTGAGGCAACCGTGTTCACTACTGCACCATTGACGAATTCACGTTAGGCACGACCGAATTATCAAATCTGAACGCTCTACCACTTTCGCTTATGAGCAATTATCAGGTTGCTCGAGAGGTTGGAAAGTTTATCTGAATGCGAAGGCTGCGGTCAAATGTGAGTGATGTTCAGCTTGGAAGTAAACCAAGTCCCCGACTATTCATCAGTAACTCAAACCTAATTAATCAATTGAATAAATTTATTCTGGAGTAATCAACTATAGTCAACTGTCAAACATGCTAGATAGCAAGCAATTCAAGCGTTGTACGATTTTGTGTGTGCAGTCAACAGTTTATGTTTTTGGTGTGCGGATTAAGTAGAAATGCATCGAGGCGTTGTGATGTAGGAGGTTGGTTAAGGATAGAAAGGATTCTGTTAACAAACTTGTCATACACAATAAAATTGGTTGGGAATGTACGGGAAATCAGTGCATTTAAATACGATTGTGAACTATTCAACCAAAAGCGCAATGCGCTTTTCAGATAACGCGATAAAATTCACACAAACGCAATACGACCAGTTTGACAGATTACATGCGACAAATGAACGGCATTCTGTTGTAGTTAACAACGGTAAACACATGCAGCGATCTGACAGGGTCGCAAGACAAGTGATTAGACAAATCCCAGTTGTGAAAAATTTAGGCTGAGGCCGATCTCAAATTAGCAACAGGAAGGAAATACCTTGACCCGCCAAATGTTCTATCAGCTGAGCTACAAATCTGCCAAACAGACATTCGTCAGCAGGAGACTAGGAAATAGTCACATGGTCAGTAGGTGATGGGGCATTGATGGAACATCAATGTCACCTGGTAAGCAGTGGAAAATTAGTTGACGTAAATTGCACACTTACATGCCATCGTAGCTTTTGCATTCATTCCGAGACCGCCACAACCAGACTGCACCTGGATAACCTGCTGAACCAAACTGGACATTGTGACGAGCATACTGACAGAGTTACTCATACCGTGCAGACCAATAGATGTAGATCCGACAAACCGCAGTCTTCTTGTCCTCTAGGATGGAGTTGGAAGAAGATTGGCACTGTTTTTGGCAAAATTACTACTTTGGGTACACTGTCACCCACCGGCCGCCGTGCGGTACATGCTTTTGAGCTAACGGCTTTGGTTTAAGACCCTGGTCGTTCTCCTGCTTAGGTCTGGGTGTCTTGACAGTATTTCAACCCACACACAACCATGAATACTCACAACACTGTCAGTTCCACAGTGCCTAGACCATCTCGCAGTATCAGCCAGGTCCTCTTATCTGCTGTGTGCAACGGGGTGAATAGGAGAAAGCATGTTATTGCTGACCCCTCCTCCACTATCCTATCAACATTAGCCTTCAGTCCCCTCCTGACCCCCATTTAAACTAATTACTCTGCAGCTCCCACAACAGATATGACCAATCTTAGTAAAACTCTACCGCAAAGACCACATCTACCTAGAATGTGAATCAATTTGGTTGCTTTCAACTTTCGCATTGTGAAACAGGTAGGTCAGTCAGCCGTTCTCACACAAACTTTAAACTCGTTAAATTTCGCTCTGTTTTGTTTTGGAGATTCCAAGACGGCATTCAACGTATGGAACTATCGGCACTGTCTACTCGATCCTGGTTATACACTTCGGGTGAATTCACGGCCGACGCTACCGGTCAACTGGGAGTAGGTATAGTCCTCAGCACGACGGTCCCAACTGCTTTGGTAGATTAGGTTTCTGTTAACAGTAGAATTTCTGCCGTCCGTTTGGCAGGTACTGTTAAGACCAGTTCGAGACGCAGAACCTTCAGAAATCTCCTCATTGTGTTTGCTTATGCCCCAACTGACTGTATCATTCCCGGCGTAAGTGGCGTCTCTTATTCGGATCTGGCCGCTCTCCTTCGGTCAATATATGGTTCTGACAGTCGTTGTGGCCAAAGATATGGTCACCCTGGTTGGCCACGTTCGTTAGGCCGAGTCTCGTTTAGGTGGCAGGTTTGGGATAGCATCACCTAGATCAGACAGTGACAGGGGATTGTTGCAGTCGTGCGCTGAGCATAAGCTATTTTAGACCTGATGCACGTCATCCATTTACCTGGCGCCCTCCTTCCCCGAATCAGACCTTGTCTCCGATAGAACGCAGCCTTTAGTTATCGATGGCCAGGTTCCACTTAAGACCGTCGTTCCTATTGGAGCACGTACTTGGATTCAGATCGTGTGTTGGTACATTGTCGTTTCGTTCTCACATTAACTGGACAACGACCTCACAAATGGGAACGACTAGCTGTTGAGAAACTGGCGATATGGTCGATTAGGCGTGAATACCAAACCAGCTTAGAAGGCTACTTGATTAGTTCTCACTCTGAAGACCCTAATAGCTGCTGGACCCATGTCTCTCAGACCACTCGGGATGCAGGTATTATAACATGCGTTACGGAGGTGCATGGGTTGAACAAGCAGTGTCCCGGATAAACCCTGGAAGTTGTTAGAAGCCAGACGGAACGCTGTCCCTGGCAGTTCATATAACAGGTCTAGAAGAGATGTCCATAGGAAGCTGAAACGTAGCCAAAAGGCTGATCGTGAGGCTTGGTTAATAAGAAGAGTTAAGGAAATGGCGACCGCATGTGCTTCGGGAAACATCGGCAGACTCTTCAAGTTTATCCGTGCCACTGGTTCCAGATGGCCGTGTCAGTGAAGTAATCAGCTAGTCAGATGGCACACTCATCTACAGTGAGTGTAGAATGTTAGAACGGTGGGCGGAGTTCTTCGAAAGTCAGTTTAGCTGGTCTTGTGTTTCTGTTGTGTTGCCACCAGAAACTTGCAATGTAGCACTCTGGACAGTAGATTTCGAGCCGTGCACTGAGACTGAGGTCCGCAATTGTATTCGGGTTCTCCAACGTCATCGGGCTGTTGGCCTAGGTGATGTTGTGGTGGTACTTTTCAAAGAAAGTGGGAAGGCATTAGTCGAAGCTTTGACGCAGTTGTTTCGATGTGTGTGGACAATGGAGACCATCCGTTCGTGTTGAGGTCAGTCGATCGTAGTTCCCAAAGTCAAGACAGGTATCGGGTGCTGTTTGGAAGACCATAGGGGAATTCGCTTGCGCCATGTCATTTCAAGGGTTCTGGCACCCGTTGCACTTCATCGGCTGACTTCATTTCGGGAGGTGGACATTCGGGAAGGACAGGGAATGCTTCGTCCCGGACGAGGATGTGTTGATCAGGCTTTTACTGTTTGTCAAATTCTGGAGCAGCGTTCTGTATACCGCCGGCCAGAAGTTGCGTTCGATTCGGTGAATTGGTCTGGGCTGTTAGGGCCGCTTAAACCTAGGAGTGTGTTGACCACTTATGTGAACACTGTTGGCGGTTTATTCCCATACTTCAGCTCAGGTTATGGTTTACAGTGAACTGTCTGACAGTTTCAGCACCATGGACGGCGTACGTCGAGTGTGTTCACTTTCACCGTTTTTGTATGTTTTTTCACAGACGAAATGATGAAGGATTGTCCGCGGTACTCACACTTTGGCACATGGACCTTCCACCTGGTGGAAGGTTAACTCATCTCGATTATCCTGACGATATGTTGTTGCAGTTTGACAAATTCCAAGTAGCAGAGACAACGCTAAACGTCTTTTTGCGTTCTACTAGATGTATCGGAATTCGCTTTGTAGTCCCACAGTGCAAAGGGTATCTGCAAGGTTAATGTGATTACGCTGGCTTAGTGTTGGGTGATGAATTCATGGTTGTTGTCAGGTTTATATACTCGGGAGCGTGTGTGAGTGGCGTTGGCGGAGGTGTAGGGAATTAGATGGAAGCGCGTACTTCTACGTTTGGGTGTGGTGTTCGTTAATCTGGTACGTATCTGACGACAGAGAGGTATCCCTCTGGGTTCTGAAGGCCGAGTGTGTAAAACGACAGTGAGGGTTCTGTTAGTTCATGGCCGCGAAACTAGGCTGCTCAGAGTAGATGTGAATCTTCTTCAGATATTTCACCGCCGACGTCTATGTTTAATCGGTCCTATCAGACGGCAGCAGGGAGGAGGTAACGAAAAGGTTAGGAAGCGAATATTTGGTGGTGATTGTCTAACGAGTCCTTTTGTTCACTCCCTACATTTGCATAGGTTTCTGTGGTTAGTTCATGTGTTGAGGATACCAGCTAGTCATGTGCACACCGAGCAGTTTCCCGACGCTGCAGCCGACTGTGGTAAGATGCGAGGTTGCAGATGATAACCTGGCGTAGAGGAATGAAGTTGTTGACCAGAATGGTTTGACCACTATAGTTCTGGTTTACCTCTCGGGCTGGGAATCTCGCGACTCTTAGAGTTGGTGGCTGGAGAATTTAGTTAAGATGGCGGTTAGTCGAGCTGTGTGGCGTGAATGTTGTCGTTTGATCGAGTTGTCTGTGAAGTGGGTGTGGTTAGTGACGCGGGGCAGTGAAGGCCGTAGGGAGGCTGTCTTGCCTGTGACGCTTTACTTTCAGCTGCAACTCGGTTGTTTGTTTTCCGAGTGTAGGCACCTAGATGTTGAATGTTTGTGTATAGACGATGTTATTTTCATTACTTAGGTTTCTTTCCTTCCCCTTGTTTTTTTCCGTTCTATTTTCCCATACTGGACCTGCTTTTTTTTGTTCGCGTTTGTTTGATAGTCGAGTGTCAGTGAGACCCACTGATGTGTTACTGTCTATGATGATGTGATGTTTCATTCTTTAGTGGGACTTCCCTTTTTGGACCACAGTCTGTACGGCGTGTGATGTGAGGACTTTCAGGAACTCCGTCAAACAATGTGTGCACGTTTAGTACCGTTAGAGGAAGATTCCTCTCATATGACTGGTGCTCGGTTGTTTTAGTATAAGTTTGTGATGTACTGGGAGCTTTCCTATTGTATATTTTAAAGGGAGAAAAAAATCTGAATGCTCCTGAGGAAGAAATGCAGTGAGCATAGACAGTATTCATTGGTTAAAATTAGTCGGAAGCACGTTGCCCTTTTGGTGGTTGCAGCTGCTCGTTGTGCATGCCTGCCTAATGAACCTGAACCAGTCGTTCGGCTTCCGGAACGGCAAACTCCAATCTGTTCTTAGTCTCGGGCACTTCTGCTGCATTGCACCAACACAGATAAAAATAACGTTTCACGATGTGTACTGATTTTGCATTCTCCCATCTCTTACATTCGCGAAACGTATACATGGTTCAAGCACAGTAAGAGGTTTAGCAGGTAGAATGACTTGTCCGACCTAGAGTGACATAATTATTGCCATGGTAGCTTATCCTGTTGAGCCGGCGACTTTTGCGCGTACAACACATGTTGATAGGTTTCGATAAAACCACTCCTCTGAAAGTCCCCAACAATGTTTTGTATGATTCAGCGGGATTACTCAGATGACTTATTGTCAACAGATGTCTGGTAACGGCCGTAGTTGGAATCCGTAATCGGTGTAAGTTGCACATGTAGTCATAGAAAACGGTTTCACGAACAAACGTTCTCGTCAAATTTACCATCTCTTTACACTTTTAATCAATCTATTATGTGGATTTCAGAATGCTGTAATAATAAATTTAACGGAAAGGCAAGATCGTCAGCTTACTTTCTGGACGGTGAATTTCCTGTTTCTAAGAGTACACTTGAGTTACGTTTTGCTTCGCCGTCATTTCGATTGACTACTTTTGAATATACTCAGCTGTTCGTTGTGATGAGCATCGACCGTTACCTATTTTGTGTTTTACGTGTGCCACTGATGGGAGTAAGTGCAAGGTGTACATCTGGCAACACGTCTTCCGGGGTTACTGTTTTTTAATTGTTGCTTGCACGTAGACCGCAATTGATTGTCGCTTAGCTTACGCGAATTTTTTGTTGTATGTATCCACAGCCGGAGTTTTTCGCCCGCATCTTTCTCGTTTGCCCTACTCTGTGCGCGTTTACCGATGACATAGCCTGTTCGCTTACAAAAACGATGCTTGAATCGGGCGACCTGCTTGCACGTTGGCGCGGAACCGCTCGTTTGTTCGCAGCTCTCCTGATCGCTCAACCCCCGTCGCCGTTGCGCTTAAAGCGTCCTCCCCATTTGAACCCAGCTCTTCTTTGGCGTGTGATTGCGGGGATTATAAACAAACCGTTTATCCCTTGCGCAACGGCAGAGGTAATTCTCCCAACTGTTACTTTCCGGTCAAGACGGAGAACATGCACCTTCTTGGTTTATCCTGTTTTGTTTTTGATACCAACTGACAGGTTCTCTGTCTGTCGTTAGTCGGCACCTGTTTGTTTGTATTTCGGCCATGCCACTTGATGCGCTTCTCATGGCATGCTTAATGTTAGAGCTTGTGAATGGCTGTTCTGTTCCTTTCTCTACACTACCGCCTGATCCGATAGCTATCTTAATGACTAATCCGTCCATCTTCCACCTCAAATAGTCTCACAATTGTACATTGATGTTGGCTCATTGTGACCGTAATAATCAAGGAAGTATTTAGGAAATTTACCACCCATTCGATCTCTTCATGCGGTTACTTTATTGCTTAAGAGGACGGGATCGTTCATTTTACGTATTGCTAACAGGTATTCTTTTTTAAGCTGACATAACACTCGGTTCGTCCTTACAGATCCACCGTGAACTCAATTTCGAGTGACCCGCAGTTTCGTTCTACAAACATGTCTGCTGTCGTATGAGACAAGCGAATGCAGTCGTTCAGTCGTTAGGTTTCTTAACCTTTCATCGTTGCGCTGATTTAAACGAAGGTGTTGAGTAATGTTAATAGGTGCTCTCTGGTCAATTGGTACGTTCGCGAACATCCACTCCACTGGTCGGAGGGGATTTCTGCAGTCAATACCGAGCCTCTATCCATAACGTTGTTGACGCTCTCCCGTCTGCATGACTCCTTCTTAGCTTGACTTTCTATGGCACACTTTTACTTATTCCTTACTCTGCCGCTTTGTAAACTATTGGCGTGATCAACAGTAACCCGAGCCCTAATGCCCAAATATGTAGGCTAAAATTGACTGTGTTGATGAGTTTATGCGGTGGCGTGAAGGGATTTCCTTTCTCGGAAATCGTATTCTGCATGAAACCGTGTTAATCAAACTTGAGTGGTCGGAAACGATATATAGTGCAACTGTTGACCTATACCGTCTTCAGCTTCCCAAACGCTTTGCGTGTTGACTGGCCTTATGTTTACCAACCTATTGGTCAACTGACTATTTGACATGGTTAAATGACCATAAACTGTATATATAGATTTTCATGCTCCATATATTCCAGCAGCATGCTAATTTAGCTCCCTTCTACCATCCATCACGTTGGCTGCTAAATCGGAATGATTCACTTGTCACTTAAAACTTGTTTTACTACTTGAATCACATTCCTGATCCGGTCACCTTGATACTTTTGTAAGTCAGTCATGTTATCTGAACTTGATGCTCGCATGATCTCCAAATATTGTTCGGGAACTAGACTGCTACAGGAAAACGTTATTTCAGAATGCAGAAGAAGTACATAGGAATGTTACAGATTCGATAAAGCTGAGAATAGCTGTATTAGCGGTTTTGGAGGGAAAAGGAAATCGGTTTTGGAAAATCAATGATAATGTGGCTGCAAATGAGGAAAAACTGAAGGTACATGAGCAAAAGGAAAACCTGACCACAGCCCTGCCACGTGCGCACCTCGGTATGTAACTGGCAGCCGCCGACCAGCAGTAACATTGAGCAGTCAAGTGTATTTTCACTTTATCACAAGGATTCCGACAGTTTGGTTGTCGGATAACTGAGCTGTGTATCCCGAACTTGTGCGTCAAGTCTGTGCTTGATTTCTTCTACCGGTGGGGCTGTCGCAACAGACTGGTAAGCTGCCCCAGTCTGGACACATCTGAACATCGGAAGAATGCCCCCTTCAAATCAGCCGGCTTTAACGCATCACCTATAAGATGATTGTTTAGGCCGAATAAGAGCATGTTTCGTGTCGGGCGATAATTCTGCTGGTGGATATGGACGTAGCTATTTTTATTAGTTATGTCCCTTCCCGTCTTCATCCCCCCTCTTCCTATACGAGGTTTGCTTTTTTCTCCTTCATGGTTGTGTCGCAGTTAACCATCGATGTGAACCATTGATGTATTGCTGTCTATGATGATGATTATGGTGGATCCTGTATGCTTGGCACGAAGATTGTTCAAAACACGCAACCTTTCTGGTTAGGGTTGTAAGCGGGACGTTTCAGCCCACTTTCTGACGCCTTACTGTACTTTCTCAGTATGGCCATTGCTATTTACGAGGTGTGAACGACAATGTTCACTTCCTATCTCGAGATGAGGGCATGCCAGCGAGTTGAACACAACTCGGAAACTATCTGGACGAAATAAACCCAACAGTGGACACTCGCGAAGAAACACAGCATTTTATGGCGGAAGCTTTTTTGCCAAAAATTCTCATTCTCATGGACGTCGCTTCCTTGTGGGCACTTTTCTTTCAAGTTTTGCAATTGATCTACGGTAATCACTCAGATTTATAGAGTAATTTTACCATCTTACACCGCTCCGTTTTGTTTAAGGTTTTAACTTAAAACCATTCTGCCGTAAACCGACAACGGCTGATATCATCCTAAGGTAAAATAAAAACCATCCAGCTTGACAAATTAAAAGGTGCGTTCGAACGTTACTTCTGTAGCGTATCAGAACTCAGAAGACGAGAAGGAGAACATCTGTTCAAACTGTTCCTTTCTAATGAGTACCCCGGTAGTGTTAGAACAGCATCTCTCAGAGGGGTTCGCAAGAACTGAGCATGCGTAATCCAAAACGCGAATGTCAGTGCCATATACTCACGACGTATCTGGAGCTGGAGGAGCACAAAAGATGCCTTGGTTGGATTCATTGGGTACAAAAAATCAGACCACGTTGAAGCCGATTCCGTACCGGATCTGTTGCACACTGTGCTTGTTCATTCCAATAGGTTGTTGATACGTCAGTGTTTGTTCTTGGATTTTGTTCGTACATATTGCATTACTTTATCAATTATCCGTGTTCTGATTAAATTTGTGGTATTTCGGACATTTGACATTATTAGTGTTCACGCATGGCCAACTTTTGTCTCATCCCTTCTCATTTATTTTGTTTGTTAACTTAGAATTCCTTACCCTGGGAAAATTTTTCACCTTTATCTCAAAGAGGTAGTGGGACTCATTCGGACCTCAGATCACAATCACCCTAGACTTACTGTGGTACACAGGACCGAACTCATTCGCTTTCCAGTCTCATCTCATCAGCTGTGCAAGTAATACCGCTTGCGGTTTACCGCGAAATGGTTGTTGAACACAGCTGTTCCTAAGGCTCCTCCCTTATGACTGATTATTCTCGACACAGACATCGCATCTCTGCATTCAAACACTAACTTACTGCGTATGCGTCAAATATTCACTGGGTGATAGTGATAGAAGTGTACTGTTTAATTTTATCTATACGGCTGGGTAGCACTCGATTAGTCAGTCTTCGGTTTTCGAATTGGGGAGAAGCAATATCATTGGCAGCGGCGCATCTGTTGCTCATATATCCTTATCAATAACACGTTAAAAATTGATAGACTACAATTATCCCCGGTTAACGCAATGACTGGGTAGGCAAGAGTCAAAATAACAGACTGCGCTCCGTGAACCTGATGGGACATATCAAGTGACCGGATATGTGGCGATTTGGGCTTCGGTGTGGTTGGTTAGTTACTCAGCTGGTGGTGCTTCTAAAGTGTCGATCTACATGGTTGACAAAACACCACTGTCCTGAGATCACACTCTTTAACATCATAAAATCACTCTGTATTTGTGTTATTCTGTTCGTTTTTTCCTACCTTCCATCTTCCGTTGGGTCTATGCTCATTATTCTCCATTGCCAGATTCTTCACGGTCTTTTGGAAGTTGGTGGTACCACACTATTGGATGTCTATGGAGTACAAAGCGAACGGTTGCTTTCCACAATAACCAACTGCATTAATTCTTCACCTTCTTTACGTGATTCCAGTCCAGAAATCGCACTTTTGTCGACTATAGAACTTGCCCGAAAGAGTGGACAATTTCCATATGTGCCTGCCAAGATTTCCTAATGTTACTCTGTTTGTTCTCCAACATCTGTATATACATCTTTGTATATTTTTAATGTGAGATTTTTTTAAATTGTACATAAGTCATTGTGTTTCCGTCTGGACCTGCGACTTTTTTTCTGAAGCTGACCTGCACAACCATCTGGGTCCGAAAACGTTATTTTTGATAACCACGTTCTGTTTGTTGCGCTTCTGTGGCCTTTTCCTCTCATTGGTTACCATCTAATGAGGATTATTAGAAACTCATTCCACTCTGTTTAACGAGCGCGTTTTAACATCGTTTTCAGGAGGTGGTTGAAGTGTGCAAACAACTGAAATCCGTATAAATTAATCCTCAGTTTATTAACGATGCTCGATGGTTTAACGTAACCATCCGTTGCTGCACTGACTTGTGGTGATTACAGTTGCTGATGCATACGGCGAATATGACAGTTTCGTTGATTATCGGGCTCACGGGAAGTGTTTGATGAAGGATACTAAGACACCTTCATAAGTTTCGAACTGATGAAGATGCCGTCTGACTTTCCAAGCGTTAGCTCATACCAGTCCATAGTTCGTTGGGATTGGTCATACATAAATGTGGGTCACAGGTGATTTTGTTGTTACTATTGATAACCTCACCTCCAAACGTGTCTGCTTCTGAATAGTCTGTTGTGATTTTACAGTTGTACCACGATTCTGGTTACTTTTTGCTATGGGCTCATCCCTGCTACTGGATTATTTTCAGTTGCGTTTTATCTACTGTTACTGACGTGGAATCTCCTGTGCTAACTGATGGTTATTCCAGTAACCAGCTCCGGGAAGCAAATTAAATTTAACTTTGGCCCGGGTCGTTCATGGAAATAAGGCCCACGGCGAGAATCTGTTGATCAATCCATTCGGTCAATAACTGCTGGGTTGCACTCGCTTTACCTAGTCAAGCCATTACATTTTTCTGGAGTCTGGCTTCTTAGCATAGGGTAAAGCTATTTTTGTATGCCGCATGTGAGTGAGTATTGGTGCATACGGTTCTTTGAGAGATTGTCCGAGCCCGTCGTGATGGTGTCGAGGTGCATTAAGGACTGTTATGTCGAAAACAGATGACTGTATCTGATCCGTCTGATTGTATCGTTGCAAGTGGAGCAGCTGTACGTGAAAACAGTGAATTGTAAACTGGAAAATGCTCTACAAGAGGGTTGTGGGCTGCCCAGTGCTCAAACATGCTGGGCATTTTTCTTCAGTCGAGACTGATCGTATGATGTAGACAATAATGCGTTTTTGTTGGTGCATCGTCATGCGATTGCTGCTCTTATCTCAAACATGCGCGTGAGAGACACTGCTTGTGCACGTATGCAACAAGGCCACCACAATGCTCGAAAGATTAGACGAGACGTCGTCAACCGGGTAAGCGAAACGTTAGGGTGTCATTGTGATAATCGGTTAGTGATCACAAGTAATGTCTTCGGAAATCTTTCAGTGAGTTTTCGCAAGTGCGTAGGATAACATTAATTTCTGACTGACGGATTTCCGTTGGAAGGGAAAGATAACAATTAGCGAGGAAGCTCTTGGCTTGTGCTGGCTGTCGATGATGTTCGACTTGGACAGCGTGTTTTATATTGTCCGAACATAGGGCTCATCTGAGTCACCGTAAAGCCCGTTGCAGGTACAGTGTTCTGCGTCCTGATGAAAAGACGATTTTAGGAGGGTGAACATTCGGTACCATGGAAGCAGTCACCTCAACACCGTGGGCATTTCGCACGTCCGCTTTCCTCTGGTTTGGTTTGGCCAATTCTGCGCAACGTACTTTCGATACACGCGGAGGGGGAATCTTCGGCAGTTCCTTAGTACGTGGTGGAAAGTAACCGACTTTCGTAAGCCAGCACCCATAGTCGCTTTCTTCATGGGGTAAGTTTGATTCGGCGCCGTTGGCCAAGGGGTGTTACCGTAAAACTGGTGCAGTGTCCCCAGTTATTTGTTGGCCGCATACTTCGTTAGTAAAGAAAGCCTCAGCACTAAGTACGTCATCGTTCAAATGATGTCGGAGCAGTTTGACCCTCGTTATTTCGCCAGAGTTATTTTGTGAAGTAAACAATTGGGATAAGTCTGCAGTATCCGGGAGAAACATCCAGGCCAGAATGAAGCCGGCAGTTTTACTGTGGATAAACTAAAACTTCGAAACATTCATTGCAGACTCGTTGCCATTATTGAATCAAGCATAGGTTACCCTGTGCGGCCAAACAGCTCGCGTTCACCGTCATAGGTGGAGTAGTCATACAGAATACTGAATTGTAGCAGACAGGAAAGAAAGTGTTAGCAGTAAGATATGAATAGCTTATTCGTAGAACTAATGTTCCCATATCGATTGAGTTTTCGAGGCGTCTGATTTTGTGCAAAGGAAGTGCAAAATTTTTGCTTTCAAGATAAGGGTTTCAAACATTTTAAGGTGGCACGATGGACAGCCTACTTGAGTCAACACTGGTTGGTATTTTCGTGCCAAAGTCTGAACGGGAGGCAGCAGTTGAAGTGGCAAACGTCAAGCCTTACAAGTAATGGGTTGGTGTTTCAATCCTGGGTGACAATGAGAAATAGATTCACGCAGTTCTGGTTACACTGAATTCTTCCCACCTTAATTCAGCAATCACCGTAGAGTTTATTGTGGTGCTAGTTCCTAAGTTCGTACGCCCAAGGCTTCTCCAGCCTTATGTTAAAGTGAATCGGAAGTCGCAGTGAGAAGACTATTTATTGATTTACTCACCGTTCACAAGCGGACTTCAACGCAAAAATTAAGGGCGCTGGGGAGTTGGAGGTGGGTGAACCTTGAGCACCGCCGCACGGCAGCCGCCAGAGAGGACGAATGTCGACGGAAATTTCAGTCGACCTTCCGAATGCAAACAAGTGTCAGACTGGTTGAGCGGCGTTCCCAACGGTAATAGCTGAAACATTGTTGTCCTAGTGAATGTAGCCTACAGTGGCAGAGATGTCGCGGAGTCATATAGCTACGAGTGAAACTTCGATACCTACACCGACGCACTAACTTTGATGCTAGTGGTTTGCAGTAAATTTACATTCGCAAGGTAATGTGAACCAGCGCTGTGGTACTGGCAAGGCAATTCTCACGTCACAGGCAGTTTAGGATTTTGGAGACGTCAAAGGTGATCTCATTACAAGTTATGAGTGAATCATTGTCTGCCCTTTTTGGATGTGCTACTCACGCACATCGCTCCAGGAAATAATTGGAGCTCTGTTTATCGCGAATCGATACGAACTGGACAGTATTTGAATCCCACGACTTTTACACAAATTACTTATACACAAGTCTTTGTAGAAACACCTCCATCGGAATCGGGTTACCTGCATCTCGGACGCGATTGATAAAGAAGAAAGGCTCCTCAGCCACACCTTGTAATCATACGATTATCTCGACGCCTTTATCAATTAGCGTGTGAAAAAAGTGAAGAAGAGAAACCTTTCTCCTAAATTGCAGAAATGTGATAATTTATTACACTGAGCAACCCAATGTCTCAAAGCAGCAAGTACTAAAATCTACACTGTCGTAAAACGGAATACCCTGACTAAGGTCGGAAAATCATCGCTGCTATCGTTAAAGGGAGGCATTCCTACACTTTCCGTCACTCACAGTTTGTGACTCTGTCTTGACAGAAATAAATAGGCGCAGTTGATGCAAGACTTCAAACGAGAACGAGTGAGTATTATGTGACATGGCTGACGAACAGCATGCTGTTCGCGAACTCGTTTCTTTCCATAAAGTTTCCCCGTTAACTAGTGGACACTTTTTAGCGATCGGCTACCGCTGGGACTTATACCCAACATTCAATGTGATCGGACATGCAGAAAACTAACCATTGGTCACGTACATGATAGACCTGCTGATCGCCGAGATTCAGTCACAACTGTGCGTAAAAGCAACTAACTGTGACGCTGAGGCTGGCGTGATTTCACTTGATAGGCTGACGGTACACGTCTGTTCTTGGGTTCACAACTTTCGGTTATTTTCATTAACATGATGTTAATGTCACGCGCCTTGCGACTGATGAGAGTGCGAGAAGTTGTTCTATTTCACAAAGATCGATGGTACATTCGACGTTAGTCACTTGGACTGTTCCAGCCAGACGCAAACACATGCAAATTTCCTGGGAGGAATGTTTTACAATGACTGGCTAATATTGCAGCTGCCCGTCAAAATTATGGACGCACGTATCGTCGGAGTGCACATAAGGTACCAAAGGTCCCACTCACCCGTTCCCACACCGCGTACGCGCTCGCATGTATGAGCCGGAACTCCAGTCCACGACGTAACGGTGGTTTCCACTTGAATGCTTTGTTCACTTCTAGCTGGTTCTGTGCGTGTGGTTGACACTTGCCGTCATGGATTTGTTTGGTTGGTGATTGGTTCGGTCGCTCGAGTTGTCCACAATCCGTCTACTCTGGGCTTTGACCATATCCCACCACCGCGTCAAAATATTCCACTGCGTTGGTATAATCGCGCCTCCGATTCGGTGATTCATCACGGTGGTAGTACAACAAGAAGATCAATGCCTTGGATAGACCCACCGAAGATCACTCTTAAGAAATTGACTTCTTAATGAAGAAACGATGGTGACTGTACATTAAGAATGAAATAATGTATGGGAAGAATAAAAAAAGGTGGACGGTTACAGATACTATAGAAAATGTGATGAATACACATTAAAGTGGGGCCTTGACTCCGGTATTGGTGATGAATTCACGAAGTCTAGTAAAGTCTCCCTGAAAACCGCAGTCTCTGTGGCCTAAGTGGCACATTTCT